>OOFC01051308.1:7374-34435 GCA_900323345.1 Pseudochromis fuscus
GACGGCAACCAGCACTGCAACTCATTGAATCCAGTGATCCTGCAGGACTAATGAGAGCCTTGCTGGCCCTCACTTAAGACCCTAGCGTTTCCGCTATCACATTCGCGCACACATTCATACCAGACACACATTTATTATACAAACCATCATACTTACATGTATATAGGGGCGGGACTCTATCTATACATCTATCTATACATCTATACTTATTTCTATCTATACATCTGTCTATCTATAAATCTATACATCCATCTATCTATACACCTATCTATAAATTTACATGTCACACTTCTTCTTCTTTCTTTTTTTTTCATTTGACACTCATTCACACACCATTCAGCTCATACAGGTGTAAGTGGAGGACTGACGGCAACCAGCACTGCAACTCATTGAATCCATTGATCCTGCAGGACTAATGAGAGCCTTGCTGGCCCTCACTTAAGACCCTAGCGTTTCCGCCATCACATTCATGCACACATTCTTACCGGACACACATGTACTATACTTTACTACACATTTACTTTACTTTACGTGTGTGGAGGAGCAGGACTCGATCCCCTACCGTTTGGGCGATAGTCTGCCGCTCACACCACTGGACCACCCCTGGTCTGGCTCATTGGACGTTTATAACGAACTGTGGATTTTGAGAGAAGTGTGGTTTTCCAAACTCGTCCTGCAAGTTTTCTGCCTATCTGAAGCTGTACCAAGCACCTTCTACACTGACCTTCTATCCTGCTTTTGATTCATCACAACTTTGGTTCGGGAACCATGGCAACATCAGAATGTCACAAAGAATGTATTTTTTGAAACATACTGTTGTCTGTAGTAACGAATGAACTGTATGACAAACCCAATCTTGACTTTAATGTATCCAGACCAAACAGCATCCATAAACCCATCATCCACAGGCTCCAAGCAGCAACTGTTTGAGCTAAATAATGAAGCCAATACACTGCAGCTCTTCAAATGACCACTTGAGGCTCAAAAAGTGTGTTAATCCCCATAGACCTCCATGTTAAAATGTTCAAAGGCTTAAAGTTATGCTAGATTATTACTGAGTGATAGGTGGTTGTTGTCACAGGAGCTTAGCAGCAGTCAGACCCATGCCCTCGCTCCTCCTCAGCTCTCCCCTCTCAGTCACTTCCAGCTCCAATAAACCAAGAAAGCCACATAGTTGTCACTCATTGGTCGAGGCTTCAAAATACTAAAACCAATGGGTGGCTTCACTGTGGCTAATGTTGGCTTGCTTGCTATGGTGTTTTCTTGTTTTTCAAAGGTCCACTTAAATTTCTCCTAACATTTTGTCCCACATCTGGTTTTTGCTCAAAATTCATCAGAATACAGGAGGACTGACGGCAACCAGCACTGCAACTCATTGAATGCATTGATCCTGCAGGACTAATGAGAGCCTTGCTGGCCCTCAATTAAGACCCTAGCATTTCTCCACCATCACATTCATGTACACATTTATACTGGACACACATTTACTGTACTTACCACCATACGTGTGTGTGTGAAAGAGTGGGTCTCAAACCAGAACCGTTCGGCCGATAGTCCACCGCTCACACCACTGGACCACCCCTGGTCCAGCTCATTGGATGTTTTGTATGACTAGTTTTCCAAACTAGTCAAACTTTCTGCCTGCCTGGAGCTGTACCAAGCACCTTCTGCTGTGACCTGCCTTTGACACATGACAACTTTGGGAACCATGGCAACATCAGAATGTCACGGAGAATGCATTTTTTGAAAGATTCCACTGTCAGTGGTAACGAATGAACTGTATGAAAACCCCAATATGCTGCTCTGGAAAAGTACCACACTGTTGTCTCACTTCGGTCATTGTGGGTGTATCACTACCTTAGACACCTCTCTGTCACTTCTAGCTCCAATAAACCAAGAAAGCCACATGCTGTTGTCACTCATTGGTCGAGGCTTCAAAATACTACAAACCAATGGGTGATTCTTCAGGTTGAAAGATGTTTGTAGTAAAATCTTTCTGAAAACTGTCTCTGTGTCCTCAGTCAGCAGGACACAGGTAAATCAGACATTCCAGTTCTATGAAAACAGAGACAATGCAAGAAAACACAAGTTTATAACATTTTGAATTGGGGAGGTTTATTTTGTTATGAGGTTTACTCTAAGCTTCATTCAGATTTGACCTGTTGGCTCATGACGAATGGTGACAAAGTAAAACTGTCACATGTAACACTCACTATGCTATTCGTATGTAATCAGTTATATTAACTTATCTCTGTTAACCTGGGATGATAAACACTAACTTCGTTAGCACAAAGTTTATGAGAGTTAAGCTGCTGCAGGTGGGTATTGCTCACGAGCTTGACAGATATACAATTAAACCAATTAACTCCAGGCACATTTCAGAACCAAGTAAAGCTGCATAATGTTTCACTTACACTTTAGGCATCATCACTACTGTTCGCCATGTTGGCAGCCATTTGTAGCACTGTGTGGACATGTTCATATGATATGCTGAAAAGTATGTCCCACGCCCACATGGGATACGTTCTTGTGATTGGCTGAAAGGAGGGAGATATCTGATTGGCTACACATCATTCCCTGTTGAAAAGAAATGCATTTGTGGATCGGGACACGGCAGGGGAGTCTCAAAGAGATTCACACACAAATGCTGCGAGGTTCACAAATGGCGAGCGGTTCACAAATGCAGATTCAACAGTTTGTGAATAAATGTCGTAAGATACATATATAATTTAGATGAAAATTGCCAATCCTTTTGAATAGAGATATTTGTGGATTTCCATTATATATTTAAAACAAGTCATATTTGCATGTACATCGAAAAATATTTGTGTGTTGAGATACATGTATATATAAATCCCAATTTACATTTAGGAATCCTTCTGCGTGCATTTGTGAATTATGAGACTGATCTAAGTCCATAGCTGAGTGAGGACTCTGAAGTGTAGACATCATCTTTATTAGTGTACAGTGTTTTATGAAATTTACAGTCATGCAGGCAGATTATTAATCACATTTACTGGGTTCATTCTGATGTAACTTCATGCTGCTGCAGTAAAAGCAGGTACTTTTTTTTTTGCTACTGTTGCAACAATATGACATTCATTTTCCTTCTGTCGGATTATTTGGACATTCACTTCTAGAGGATCACAGTTTGGCTTGTACATTTACAGCACTGGTTAAAGCAGTCTGTTGTGCACTGCAACACATTTACATGCAAGATCACAGCATTGAACTTCCTACATATTCAGACTTTGTAATACATTGCACAGGAATAAACAATTTATCACGGCCCTGATTTGCATACTACAGTACATACAGTGTTTATAATGTCACTGCCTCCTTAAAAAAAGGTTATATTTCTGTCTCTTATTTAAAAAAGTACTTTAGAATACAGCTTATTTCTGCATTAACAGTCAGCAAGTCAAATACATTGTAACTATTCCATATGATCACTAAAATGTTTCCCACCATCTCCAGAGTCCCTAACAGTGCTGTAGCCAATGGTGTGACAGTAGCAAGGAGCTGTTCTGTGAGGCCGATTCAAGATCAAACCTCAGAAGGGGACAGTTTATTCAAAGCTGACTCCCATGACTTCTCATGCCTCAGAGCAGGCACAAGAACTTCCTTTTAGTACTCTCTCTCAGTCCGTCAGTTAATTTTTCAAGAGGCGAGACTTCATTCTGAAGTTGTAATCCCCTCTGTCAGAAAGAGGAAGTGCAAAGATCCACTGTGACCATTTTTAAACTTTTGAATTCAGGTGAAGTACTTGCAGCCGGTAGAATCGATGAGGCAAGTGTCGGTGCATCTGAGCTGCCCGAAGGATCTACAGAGGGACATGGAACATGGTTTACAACAAGTGAAAATGGCTAAATTACTTCATATTTACACTCAGTATGTACTCAAGTCATGCAGCAACCCTTCCCCTCTTTCCCAATTCTGCTTGATTTAAGGATTAGTTTTCAGAAACACACTTGATGGCTTTCTAGCAGGTGGTTAGCTTGGTTTAGCATTAAGCAGGGAGGAAGCAGGGAAACCAGCTTCCTTAGTTATTAATATAAAAATCAGAAAGCAATCTGTTCACCAACTGCACCTAACATGTTGTATTTGATTGGTTGATCTTAGGACTCACAGAAGCCAGCCTCCATAAATACATAATTTCTGTTTCTTTGTGTGTATTAAATATACTGTGTTAGAAAGTGATCTATACGTACACTGTAGAAGTGTTGTAGGCAGATTTGTTACCTGTGGCAATTCGTTATTGTAAGCTAAAAATATCAGCTGTTTCTTCTACTACTTATTTAACATACAGACACGAGTCTATTACTAAAAATGCTACACTATTTCTGTAAAATATAAAGCCTCCAGAGTGATGTAATCTATTAATCTAAAACACTATACAGCCACTGGTGCCAGGATAATGCACCAATATCTCTGGATGGTTTCAGAGACATCACAGTAAGTACAGTAGGTCATTCAAGCGACCTTTACAATCCCCCAGTGGGTGCATTTGATTTAAAAGGAACCACAATGTATGCTAGTCTTTAAGTGGCAAGGTGCACCCAGATGAATGGACACGACATATGTGTGTGTATTCTGAGAGCTGTCAGTGAACATACCCAGGAAGATAGGATTTGCAGGTCTGATAACCAAAGTCCTTTCCGTCGCACTCCTCCATGCCTTCATGTCGGTATCCATCTCCACAGTAGGCCCACTTACAGTCTGGAGTGGCGAAGGGAGGGCGATGAGGAGGGTGTAGTAGCCAAGGCAGGAGAAAGAGAGAGAGAGAAGAAGACGTTACAAATTTCTTTGGCACCGCTGCTTGTTTCACTGATGCCAATACAGCATTTTCCTTCTAAATTAATTGAACAGAGGCAGAGAGCAGTGAGAGGATGGCAGGGAGAGAAAGGGGTGAGATTAATGAAAGATTAAGGAAAGGTTTCACAGTGCTTGCTGCTTTTATCCTGTGCCATGTGGGCCCAGGCTCTGTGGTGTACTGTAGTTATGCTCTGCGGGATATCTCATAAGCAGCTGAGTGTAAAAGCAACGTGGTGTGCGGCAAAAAGCCAATCTACTCTGTGGTTAGAAACTAGTTCTGATGAGGCAAAAACAGCTTGGCCTGAACTCACACTGCAACAAGGGATATCTCGTTCATCTGAACTAGGATCTTTTAAAAGCGACTTATATTCTGATTGTATTTTTCTATTTGTTGTTCTAGACGTGTGTGTGAAAAAGAAGCATGCCACTCACTGAGACAAGCATCAGTGACAATCTGGTTTCCATCATCACACTCCTCTCCATGCTGGGGCTGCACCTTTCCATCCCCACATGCTCCAACTCTGTCTGGGACGTTCTCTGTGGACTGGAACGGCTGGAAGGGCTGAAAGTGTAAGAACATGCTGACTCAATATTTCAAGCACTGAGAAGTCTTACATGGTGATTTGCAGGAAAGTTGTTGAATCGTTTAAAATAAAACTCGGCTTCAATAGGTGCAAAAGTGAAAATTGGTATAGACTCGGTGTGCATAAATAGTAGTTTACCAAACAACTTTTCTTGAGCTCAGAATAGCACCCTTTGAATGATTTTACCTGAATGGGTTTCCATCCATCTTTGTCTTTGAAGTACAGCATCCTCTGATCCTTCCTGAATACTATTGCATTGTCTTGATGTAGTCGGCCCATCTCCTCCTCACTGTTCACCACAAATATCTACATGCGCACATACAGGGAGCAGTGAAATCAGATGAGTAATGATTAATTCAGTGAAGACACTAATTCAGATTGTGTATTGAGGAATTATATAGTGAAGGACCAGAGTCTTACTGCAGTGACTTTACTGCCGCCACGTCGGTGTGTGTAGCTTCCAAATGGAGCGTTATTGGCAACAGTGGAGTCACAATCACAGTGGCCTGGTGGACCTGGAGGACCCGTCTCCCCCTTTTCACCTACTAAATAGAGACCTGTAAAGTGTATGACATTAGAGTTGGATAACACACACGCTCCTCCTTATATACAATGCAGCAAATTAAGGCTTGTTTCTGAGTGTGTGTGTGTGTGTATTATGTATGTGAGTTACTGTACCTGAAGCAGGAGGACCAGGAGGCCCAGGGTGGCCGTTAGGACCTGCAGGTCCTGGGGGGCCCATGACTCCAGGGGTTCCAGCGTGGCCCTTCATGCCCTGTATAAGCCAAGCAGCATATAAATATTAGAAAATACAGACACACTGAAGGTGTGGCCTGCCACTTGTGCATAGTTGTGATGATCTAGTCAATGGGAAAATGGTGTGTGTTTGTGTGTATGAATGTACTAATGTGTAGACTGAGAGTATTAAAAACCCAACAAGAACTATAGGTGAGTGTGTGGAGAGTCCTCTTCACCAGGGTTGAATGATGCTGTCAAAAGTGTGAATAATCTGACTGTAGATTCAGGCCTAATTCACTTCATATGCTCATAAACAGTAATACACTTCAGAGGAAGCCAAACAACAATGAATATTTTTGCTTGTCATTTTCATCCCCACCTGTTTGCCTCTCTTCCCCGGACGCCCACTCGGTCCTCTCTTCCCTGACACTCCTTGCCCTCCCTTTGGTCCTTGCTCACCCTTGAGAAAGAGAAAGATTTAGGTTATAATCAGATGAAATCAAATCTTTAGGTCCCATCATTAAAAAAAAAAAAAAATAATAATAATAATAATCTTACCTTCTGTCCAAGCATCCCAGGCATACCAATAGAACCCTAAATAAACAAAACCAACACAACGTGCATTGTTAATTTAGTCTGGCTGTGAAATAGAGACACTCTGGACAATATTTGAAGTAGCTGCTGTAGGAGATCTTAGAGCCTAATTAAATTATTAGGTCCAACAGAACACCGCATGAGTTATGGTGCATTGTTGTAGACAAGTCTGAATGGATTAAATGTTTTACAGCATTTACAGTAAAAGAATAAATAAAACCTTGTCGCCTTTTGGTCCTGCTGAACCAGGATCACCTCGAACCCCCTTTAAGAAATGAAGACAGAAGAGAAAAAGACACAATGAAGGATCTAATACTTTTATATTATCATTAGCTTCTTTGGAAGGTGTGATTCTTACCTTGTCTCCTTTGTAACCAGGTAAACCCTGAAAATATAAGTAATATAAGGGCAAATCAGGGAGAGATCAGTCCAATCAGAGCCCAGAGTGTAGTCTGCATGATTGTGTACATGATGTTATGAAGATGTGACTCACCTTTGTCCCTGGTGGTCCCCTCAGTCCTGGTAAACCCATGAGTCCTGGGTCCCCCTTCTCCCCCTATAAGAAATATCTATGTCATATTCTGTATTTAAGACATACCATATAAACTTCTTTCACATATCTGTATTTGGAGTGAAAGCCATTGTGCTTACCTTGGGTCCCTCTGGACCAGGCCATCCTGAAAGTCCTTGTTTTCCTGGAAGTCCTGGAGCCCCAGTGCGACCCTGCAGAAACACAGACAGTGGCAGCACTCAGTCAAACTTTGGACACACTGCACACTGCACCTTCTTCATTGAAACTGGTGCAAAAAAAATGAAAAATAAAATTGTATTTGCATGGTTTGCATGGTTAAATAAATGGTCCGAAAAAATTAGTAAGTGAAACTGACCTCCTATATTTTCTCACTTAGATACTGGAGGCTAACCACAAGGGGAAAGCTTCAACAGTGCCACTTAGTGTTGCTAATTAGTGGACAGGAATAAAACCTTCATTAATCTCACTCTGTTGCCAGCTCCTTCCAACCACAAGAGCCTGTTATGCAATAGCCTCCGTCTCAGCGACACCTGGACAAGCTTTGCAGAGCTGCTGCCATGCTAGCAGCGTGCTCTCATTTAGCTGCCTGTCATTAAAACCGCAGCCTGTAGAGACACCGTGGACCTGCTGTGTGTGTGGAGTGATTTATCATGGAGAGCAAAAGCACTTAGGGAGATTAAAGTGCAGAAGTGGAGTGCTGAAGAGGCTGGATCAGCAGGACTAGAGTCCAGTATGAGATTCAATGGAGTCAGGCCAAGGAAAGGAGAGGAGAGAGTCAGAAAGAGCGGAGGAGAAGAAAAGAGGAAGGGGGTGATAGAGAGATGAGGAGCGGGAGGATGTCGGGAGACGTCCAGGGTTGTGATCAAGCTTTACTATGTGGTTACAGCGGCCACTGAGACTAATGTAGCATGACCCATTTCGCAGCTGCAGAGGGTATTCTGAGCACATCAATGGACAAATCACATCTCAAAGAGGATGCAAGCAGGGGACAAGAGACGCACAGAGGAGCGAGAAACCCAGACTCCATTATTCCAAGGACATATGAAATGGACCAGAGAGAGATGAGCGAGAGAACGAGACATGCAGGAGAGGAGGAGCAGCTCACCTTTGACCCTGGACGTCCAATTTCTCCCTGCAGGAGGACAAATGAAGGGAAGGGAGACGCAGTGCTCATTAGAGCAGAGAAAACCACAAGGACACGCACAAATGCTTCTGTAGAAAACTGCATTAGAGACATAATTCACAAACACACACACACACACCTTCTCCCCTTTTGGTCCTCTAATGCCAGGTAATCCACCGTGACCCTGAAAAATGACACCAAATTTATATACAGCTCACATATCTCATATTGAGCGTGAGAGAAAGATCAATACTAAAAAAGTCATGTGGTTAAATTTCCACATCAGCTTAACAATATTTCCATCTCCTGTCTTAAAATGGCAACAGCAGCCTGATCACACTGTCTGATGAATGCGCTGTAAATTAATCACACTGAAAATGTAAGCTGAACAAAATTGTGTGGTAGCAGGACCTTACCTCGGGGCCTTGTGGTCCTGGAGGTCCTGGAGGTCCAGGTAAACACCCCGTGGTCACAGGTTTTTGCTTTTCCGGCACCTCTCCTCCAAAAACACCCGGTTCTAATATGCTGATAGCGTCCTTTGTTTGATCAATCAAAAAACACAGGATCCAATCAGTGGCCTACAGTGGGCTTACAAATGTATAAGGAGGGTGTATTATAAAAGGATGTGCGTTTGTGTAGACCTACAGGGATGCCCCGCTTCCAAAGCTGAGGCGGAGGAGGGAAGAGCGGTGGCGGAGGAGGTGACATGAGACAACAGGGGTCAAACCTCAACGGCTCGTCCAGCACCCTGAAGGCTGAGGGGAAAACAGAGGATGTGCAGAGAAATGTACATGCGACGTGTTTTCCCTTCTGTTATGTATCTGTACAACCAACACCCTGACACACAGCTGGATGTCTTACCTGAGTGCGCTGACAGGATGCTGTCCATGTAAGAGTGGCGTGCTAAGGCCAATGCAGAACACAGAAGGATGTGAAAGGACACTGCAGTTTTCACCAGGTCCATGCTGCTGGTTTACTTTCCCCTAAAACACACAAACACACAACCTGTCACACACACATACACACACACACTCTATTTCTGTTTCCCAGAGCTTAACGCAGTCATTGGCAGCTGTCACTTTTCCTTATTCTCTCTTGAGGGTGTCACTATTTCATCACTTCAGTCCACCAAAGCCCCCTCCCCACCTCCCCTCCCTCTCCCCATATAGAATAATAAACTTGTTGCAGCTCCACACTGCAGCAGATGCAGCCACCGCTGTAATTCCAGCCGTGCACCAACCCCCTCTGAGCCAGAATTAGACCCACTGACAGAAGTCATGTCAACAATAGTAAGAGGCTGTCACAGGTTCATTCACACACAAACATTTTAGTACACATTTGATGTGGTGAATGCAGGTCAGTGACAGTGGGGGCCACAAGGACTGTGGTTTGCAGAAAAAGATGCTGACTTATCAATCTTGATTATTTCCTCCTCCCTTCTTCTTGCATGTGTTAAAAAGTACATCCTGTCCTAATGATGTAAACTGAACCAATGTCATCTACACCCGTGGCTTTGGATGCACAGGATCTCTCTTACCTTCCACTTGAAATTGTGCCGCACTTGTAGACACGCTGCCTGGCGCTCCTCTCTCACCTAAATGAAATGCGCGGTGTGCAGTCCCGGAGACCGTGGCTCTTCTGACATTTGGCGTAATGTAGCCAATCTGGAAAGGCTAATAAATCTGATCCACTTATCGACCCGCTTCTTCTTACCCCCCCACCGGTCAATAACAACACAATTGTAGAGGGAGGACCTCTTCTTTCTCTCTCTCTCCAGCCGAGGCCACAGTGAGTGGAGCCCACGCAGCGGTGGCAGCGGTGGCAGCTCAGTCCCAGCGGGTCCGGATCACAGGAAACATGAACTGTTCTGTCATCTGGATCCACTTCAGTGCAGCACACTGGATAACAGCGCAGGAGCTGACACTTCCAAGTGCGTGCGTGCGCCCACTGGTCTGGCACGTTTTGTGTCCACTGGTGTTGATGGTCTCTTTAGCGTGGGACTAACGCCCTCTACTGGATATTTTAGTGCATGGCAGAATTTTTTTAACTGCCTTATTACACATTATTACATAACTTCTCTCTCCATTATCAAAATTTAACAGATTCAGCCCATGCGTAATGAGAAACGTGACAATTGTTGTTTGGTAATATTGATAACATTATAGATTTAAACGTCACATTTCTGAAGTAATGTGCTTCCCTTTATAGACCCACTGCACCCATTTTAGCTTTTGAACTGTAAGTGGTTTTTTTTCTTGATTAACAATATTCATCTCATTCATTGAAAATACAGTTTTAAAAGTGGAAGGGAACAATGAACTCACACGGTGGAAACAATGAAATATTTAACAAAAAGTTAAGTTTTATTGCCATATTCATTGAGTCAAGGCTGGAAAAAAGGTGAAAAAAAGAAACTCAATATAAAGAATAGCCTATAATAAAAATGTAAGTATTTAGTTTAACATCGTATTGAACAGGTCGTTATCAAATGAGCTGCTGAACCGTAATAATTATTTAAACCAAAAATGATCTGTTAAAGACCAATCTATTTGACCTCAAACTGAACAGCAAGCAATTTAGAAAAGGTACAAAAATACATTTTAAAGTGCAACATTGCAACAATAAAAGTTTGTAACACCCAGTGGCTTATAAAGATGATTTAAGTCCATTTAAAGCCCATTTTAAACATGTAAACAAGAAACACTTAAGAAATAGTAAATGCGATATAATAGAAAAATACAGTTAAACAGTAGACAGTGCAGAAACTGTGGCAAAACTGCATAGACTGTAAGTGCAAGTGGCAGTAAAAGTTTTGGGTAAACTATAAAACCCTAAAAGAAAGGCTGTCTCTTTAAGAAGCCTTGACTGAGAACTATCTGGAAAATCCACAAGCTGCAGGAAGGCTGACTCACATGATGATTAAAAACAGCTTTCTGCACACAGAACAGTGTGGCAGCTGTGTTGCTATGAAATAAAATGTGGTGGTATCAAGTTAAAATAAAAAAACAACAAGCAACCATTGTTATTTTTTCCTTAAATGTACAGTGTAATGCTTCTATGCACAGCTGTATGTGAGTGTTCGGTGTCATCAGCAGATCATGAGGTGGCGTCCTTTAAATAGGCTATAATATCTTGTCTTTCCTTTTTCTTCCTGATCCCACTGAAGATCATCTTAGTACCTGGAATGTACTTCTTTGGATTTGTAAGGTAGGTATTTAGGGTGTCTTCATCCCATATGATCCCTTGAAAAAATTCAAAACATGATTATTAAACACAGGTAGAGTATGAAGTATGTTTCATGAATGCAATCCTACTTGTTTGGTTCAAGTCAAATGTGCATTTTCAGGTTTTATGGACTGGTGTCAGAGCAAAGCAGGAGAACAAAACTCAGTCAGGTCTGTCCTGCCGGCCTGTTCAGGCCTGCTGCTGTGACTGCCAGCTATAGAAAAACAGCAGCAGAAACACTGACATAAACCCTCATGGGTGGGAGGAAGAGCTTCCACAAGCATGCATCATCATGCATTATCATATTATGTTATATTTCTCAACTGACACGATCCATGCTGAACAAGTTAGACCCACAGTTCAGTTCAGTTCAAACAACACGGACACTTAAGGTTATACTGGATGTGCTGTTTGAGATTTTGATCTCTGGACAACTTCCATTTCCATTAAGGCAGGAAGTAAACACTTACTGTCACTCATTCCAGGCCACATGTGTCTGGTGCACAATTTTGAACACCAAACTGAACAATCACTGCGCTGCCCACTATTGCATCGCTTTAAGGTGCCCAACACAAGCTTGGCCATTTCAACTCAAACACAAGTTACCATTTGACTCCGGCAAAGGTAAAACAGGTAAAAGAGTTGAGCTAAATTTACAGTCCCCTACATTTGACACTGTGGGACAAACTTGGTTAAAACTAAACATTATTTTTCTAGGTACATGTAAAAAAGAGACAGAATTGAGGCACTCATTTTAAATGTGTTGTAATATTTTACAAAATAACCCATATTTCTCTTCCATTGTTGCCCCAAATGCTCTTGACACAAATAAATAATAGACCCATGCACAGTAAAACACAGATTAACGCCTCTGCTAGCAGCTTCTGTGAGTGGTGTATGATTTATGACTTCATCATACATAACATTATTTCACATTTAACATGTTTACTAGTCATTTGATTTCCCTCCTTCACTTTAATCCATCAGAGAAGAGAATACACCATGGCTGCTATTTGTCATTCTCCTTTGTGGGCCAGTTATTCACTCAGCCTATAAACCTGCCAGCTAATCAATAGACAGCGTTTTTCCATACAGCAGTGATCAATACCTTTATCGATGTTGGCCTGTGTGTAAGAGAAGCCAGGTGACTGTCCTGTCTTCCTCCCAAATAGGCCCCACAGGTTGGGTCCCACCTTGTGCCTCCCCCCCTCCTCCACTGTGTGACACTGGGAGCATTTCTGGACGAACACCTTCTTCCCTTTGTTAATGTCTCCCATGATCAGAAGCTGGAAGGAGAGGCCATGATGACAAAGATCAACAAGCATTCAGTGACTTACAGCAGATTACAGTCTGTGAAATGAGCGAGGAAAACGCAGTAGTCCAGTGCGCATGGGCAGAGTTACACTCAGAGTTAAGTAACATCGGTTAATTATGTCCCGGGAACAGGAAATAAACAAATGCGAGGAGAGAAAAAACAAAACTGAAAAAGTCTTAAAAAGTATTGTGAAGTTTAGCAAAGGCAGGAAAATGCACGCGCTGTTTGTTTACAAGTCTTAGTGGGAAAAGATCGCTCTCACTTTCAAAGTAAGATAATCAAAACAAAACGCGCACCAGACGCAGACCTACCGTCAGACTGGATGGTCCAGTTCAAATAGTCCCGGACAGAAGCCGCCTCCTGTTTATCAGCGTCCAACTTTGACTGTTTTTGTTGTTGTTTGTTAACGTGAGGCGTCCTGTCGTTGTCAGTTGTGGTAGGACCGGAACTGATTCCCCCAAAGAAAAGAAAAGATCTCATATTTCGGGAAGGGAGCGGCTGGGTTAAATAATCTGTGACTATGTGGGTCACACCCATTTCCCAAGGCAGGTGAGGTATGTTTGTAATGTGTGAGAATAAAGTGCTGGAGCTGTAGTAGCTCTGAAAAAAAGTAGAAAGTTATATGATGTTTTTACCTTTGAGTTACATTCAGCACAACAACATAAAATAATTATTTAAATTACCTGTGCCAAATGAGCCCTACAGAACTTAAAAAACCCGATCTACACTACTATTCAAAAGCATGGGGTCACGTAATATAACCCATCTGACCAACTTTTACTGAAAACAAGTATTACAAAACATGTAAAATACAACTGAACACATATACAAACATCAAGTATATTGGGTAAATATTCTCTGAACCAGTAATCATCCCCAGACCATAACTCTGCCTCTCCTGTGTTTGACAGTGGGAGTGACACAGGTGTTTTCAGTCATGTTAAAGTCTGAAACATATGTAATCACAGTTAAACATGTGGAACAAGCTGGATAGATCCCTTTGTCTGTACACAGTCTTTGTTGTCATTGGAAAAACAATGGTAGTGTATAATAAAATTACTGGAGTTTTTAGCATTTGATACATCTTTAACTAATGTTTATTAGTTATTATTTGGCTGTGGCTGAGATGGTAGGGTTGCCTATGAATCGTAAGGTTGTGGGTTTGATCCCCGGTTCCTCCTGTCCACATGTCGAAGTGTCTTTGGGCAAGACACTGAACCCTAAGTTGCTCCCAATGGTGGCTAGCACCTTGCATGGCAGCTCAATAGCCACTGGTGTGTGAGTGTGTGTGAATGGGTGAATGAGTTGCCTGGTAAAGCGCTTTGGGACCTAGCTAAGGTCAAAAAAGTGCTATGTAAGTGTACTCCATTTACCATTTTATAAAATTATATATAGGCTACTAGAAAAGTGAAAATGTAAAAAAAAACATAATTTTGTGTTCAATACTACAGAAAGAGAACACAAAATGACTCAATATAAGTCCTTTTAAGTAGATAACGACTGCATTATAACAATACTTTTCATTTAGTCGCTCATTAAAATACCACACAAACTGTACAGTGTTTGCTTATTTCAACTCAAACACATTTTTGCTGTTTCAGCTTTATACATTTTAGTACAATGCACTCAAAATTTGAAACTTAAATAAATATTGTTGAGTTGTCATGGGATGTGTGTTTGTGCAAAGTAAACATAAAATCGTGTGGTTTTGATTGTTGTGAAGATTTCTAAATCAATAAACTCTCATATTTGCTTTATGCATGCTATGGGATTTACATAATTACATAAAGCATGACCCAGGTGTGGACAAAGCAGGTACAGAAGAGGACTGACTGACTGATTACATAAAGCAGTAAATATTTGATTAGGACAAATCCATTATGTCCATATAAACATAACTGACACTGGAAAGAAGTCAAAAGGTCCACCTTGATTATTCTCACTGCAGACATTTTGAGTTTTTAGAGCAGCAGTTGCAACTATATTATAAGTAACTGTACTGATGACTCTGTACCATTTAGATGCAGTAAACGATGCCTCTAAAAGAGCATGCATAACACCAGTACCACGGAGGTGACACACATAATAACACTGTAACCATTTATAATGTGATTATTTACCATTAGCTATGACATCTGTTTGCTGTGGAAAATGTCTGTAACAGGAGAATATTTATTTATCCATTCATCTAAATACAGTAAGAGCAGGGTTTTAAAAAATGTCCAGTTTATTTGCACAGTATGAGCAGCACTTAGTCTTGTAGGTGTCACTGTTTGAAGCAACATTTATTACCTCCGCTCAAGGAGGTTATGTTTTTGCCGGCATTTATCTGTCTGTCTGTCAGTTTGTCTGTGTTCAAGATAACTCAAAAACTTGTATATGGATTTTGATGAAATTTTCAGGATATGTTGGAAGTGGGAAAAGGAAGAACTGATTTCATTTTGGTGGTGATCCGCAACACCGTCTGGATCCAGGAATTTTTTGAAGGATTGTCCTCGCAAAGTCTCTCCTCGAACGGCGTCCATCTTGATATGCTAGCGCAAGCGCAGTGCAGTTGCTCGCGCCCTCCATGCCCAGGCGACGCACTCACATTTTTGGAGCTGTACGCGGACGCCTCCGTGCCTGTCCGCTCGAGCGCTTCCCGACGTGTTCCATGACATTTACGTGACGCGGACCCTCGTGCACCAACGCGGACATTCGGATGCGGAAAGTATCAATTGGCCTTAACAGTGCTTGGTGGAGGTCTGCGGTCTCAGAGTGCTTTTCTAGTTTATTTATGTATTGTCAGAGGTGTGCTGACATCATGAAGTATTTTATTTGAAAATATCTAGGTTCATGTTCAGTTCAGTTGTTTTCACAGCTGAACAGACAGAGTCACATGAAATGAACCTTTTGAGAAACACGATCTATGTTTTTCAAGATGTCATTTGTCACCTTGTAACACACTATTATGTGTTCATACCACAGCCACCTGCATTTTCCACTGTTTCATACCACGTTATTTTAATAGTTATTAAAAACAATGTTATAACTTCAGACCATAGAGTGTACATATAATGGATTTGAAAGTCAGCATGTTGATTGTTTGGAGCCAGAAGTGACCATATTTGGATGTGATGGGGAGTGAGGACCCTTGAACCTGAGGACTCTGCCCAGTGTGAGTTGAGTTCAGGTCTGATCTCATTGGAGACCAAACCTGACAATCAAACTACCCACAGTCCTAAATATTAGTCTTTTTAAAGCCTAATATCTACTGAGTAATTATTTTTTCCTCAGATGCTCCACCAGATCACTGATAAGAAGAAATAACATTAGATACTGACATCAGAATGACTTGTGAAAAAAATAACTGACTGAGTATTTCATGACTGAAAATGAGGATTTTTGAATTGAAGTCAGTTGAAGGCAGATTTTTTTTTAGTGGCCATCGGGACTGTTGCACTTTTTTGCAGTTTCCGCATTGGAGACCCAGTTGCTTTGTCCACTTGTGTAAACAGTCTGTGCTTCACAACATATATTACATCAGACTGAGGAGAAATAGGTGCAGTGCAGACTGTGTGTTTGTCTCCCTCTAGTGGTTGATCAGTGTAAAGACTGAACGGCCTAACCATAGACTGTATATAGTTTATATACAGTCTATGGACCTAACTTACTTTCATGACAGTCTTTCACAGGGTGTCATAGGTCATAGTGGAACATAGGTCAAATCAGACTCACTTTTATTGGTCAGTGTAGAGCTAATCCACAGTCAGTTATAAAAATAAACACATTTCATGGATGAACAACATTTTAAATCATAATTACAGTAATTACTGGGGTAGACTAAAGTGCAAGATTTTTTTATTTCATTTAATCATGAAAGGCACCATAGCATGAGAACAGTGATGTCTGAGGGATTGATTATTTGCATCAGTGGCACTGCTTCTTAATGGTGGTTCATTGTTTAGGTGGTCCTAGATATGCTGTGGATGTATAGGGATGATGTAGATTTAGGATAGATACACATATATAACTTTTCACATAAAACTTTTTATTATTGTTGATTTTCCATGGCAATGATATACTATTGTTTAAAGTTAAATCATTTAAAAACATGAAATGTATATTTGACATATTAGTAGACCTCACTGCAGGCCTGTGCAGACCATTTCATCCTTTAAAGGTTTTCTCTTCCATCTTCACTTCTTCTGAGCTCGTTGCAAAGTCAAAATCTTTGGCCCTGTAGGTAGAAAACAGGCAATTTGTATTGATCATAAAAACAAGTATATGTTCAACACCATAAAGACCTTGAGCAGGTGAATATGAGATGATAGAGCATGATAAATGTCTCATGTTACCTACCAGTAGAACCCAGCATTCAATAACTGTTGACTGGACAGAGTCCTGAGCAAGCTCCAGTAAGGACTGTTCCTTCCAAACCTCTGAGGGAACTCAGGTTTTGGTGCTTCTCTGACTTTGTGGCACTTTGCACACATTCGGATCACCTCCCAGGATCTCCCAAACCTTTGGGGCACATTGGGATTTGCGTTTCCCATCGTGTCATCACCGGGATCAAGCTCCCTCCCAAAGCGCAGCGGCATGTTGGCGTGCAGGTGGAGAGGTTTGGCGGTGGGCGGATAGAGCTTGATGATGGTCGGGAGGCTGAGTTTGTTGGTGGTGGGGGGCAGATGTATGTTGAGGCTCTCGAGATCTAAACTCCTGATTTCATTATTAGTCTGTAAGAGAAGTGTCAAGATCAGTACATCAGATACATTGTTTTTAACACTACAGTTAACTGATTCACCTTGCAGCTGGAGGTGGACCCAGCAGCTTCTTCAGCTGACAAACCTTTCAACAACAGTTTAACACAATACTGCACATAAACAATAAGCCGCTCAACACACACTCACACTTTAAAAAACCCACTACGTACTAATTCACAGCTTGTTTTTACCAGATTCAGATTCAGATTCAAGTAAAGGTGTACATATTGTAGTCATACATACACATGTACATATCACTCACACACACACACACACACACACACACACATATTACACACACAGACAAATATTATAGTACATGTACATATTATAGTCATACACATATAGAAATCACACACACAAACACAGATACACACACACACACACACATATATAAATCCTTATTTCCATATTTAAAATTCTATATCTGTGAAATTCTGTAAATTTCTATATGTTATTCTATATTTCTGTATATTTATCCTCCTTTTTCGTATTTTTTTCTATTTTTTCTATTTCTATTTTGCACTCACATGTTTTTCTGTCTGCTGCTCTGATAAAGAATTTCCCCAGTGTGGGATTAATAAAGTTATATGTCATGTCATGTCATCTTTTGCTGGTTTCCTTTGTCCTAAACAATAACCATCAGACTATTTTAGTATTATGTTGAATAAAAGAATCAGTTAAGGCTCTAGGTGATTATTTTAAGTATTTTTCTCATATTTTTTTATTTTTCACATTTAATAGGGAAACAATTAATTGATACTGAAATATATGTTTCTCTCTAAGTCACATTATTTTTTTATACCTGTAATTGCATAAAAGTTTCATCAGCAAAACACCATCACAATTTGCTAGTTGCCAACGACCCTGTTACCTTGTACTGGATAAGCAGGTACAGATGATGGATGGATGCATAGCTGCAATCATTTCATCTACAATCAATGACGACATACATTTGAACAATGTGTTGACAATGACAGAAAAAGTGACATCCATACAGTAGAAAACCTCAGATGTTGTGTGAAAATAACATTTTCATAAAACTGAGAAAGAAAAAAATCTACTTTTAGTTCTATTAATCAATAAATGTACAAATTGTTTCAGCTCTTTAGGGAAAATGTGATTAGCATTAGTAATTAATACTTTCCCTACTTGATTTTTGTCTGTTTTTCTACAATTTGAACAGATCCAGTCTCCCCGTGGGGATCAATAAAGTATTGTGACTAAATGTTTCTTACCTGTTGTTGCGGCTGTTTCCTCGCAGTGTGTCTGCCATCACTGCCACTCAGCAAAGTTTTATCTCTGTGGATTGATTTGCTGTAGACCTGGAGGTCAGAAGCTGCCGCCCCTCCCAGCATCAGGAGCGCTGACAGTATCATCGTCACCAACATGTTAACAACCGTAACTTACAACTTCTCTGGAGGCAGCATTAGGACACATGCCTTATTTCCTACTGACCCCACTGTCCCCTGCTATTAAAGACCCCTGAAAACATGCGTCACCAGTGGCGTGTGATAAAGACGCTCTCACAAGACAAACATCTGTGTCCTCATTGAGCAAATTCCAGTCCACTAATCATCCAGCTATGAAGACTACATTTGAATAGGTATGTGTGTCCTAATTGGGCTGCTGAAGGAGCCAGTCGCTGTGCTCTTTTGTTAAAGCAAGGGTTTGAGAGGAGATCACAGGAAAACTAAACTAAAAATACTGAAAGGCAGCATTCATATTTAACTATTTGGTATTGCATCGCCCACTTCTACAAAGGCTGCATTTTCTCACAGCATTAACTAATTATAACCAGGTTGATGATGTCAATTAGGAGCAGATCTAGCAAGCAGGAAAAGGTGTTTTGATGAACAAAAAATTCAAGAAAACAGCATTGAAGAAGCATTTTGATTTATCTAATTTACTTTTCAGTGGGTGACAGATGGTTAATGGATGAATACATTAATTTTTTCCTCACCAAATACTATAGATAAAGGCCCCGATCAACCATCAGGATCAGTCAGATCAAGAAACAGTATCTCCAGTTACTAAATAGGCCAAACAGAAACAATTTTACAATCAAGGAGGCACTATTTGTTCCTCCTCATTGAGCTTTTTGTTTTTTGTGGCTCATGGTTTCATAAAAATGTGTCACTGTATTCCCTGATTAAACAAACATCAACAAGTAGAAATAAAATATCCCTTATTATTGATGTGTACAGACCAAACTAGTTTCAAGATCCCCCCCCATCTGTATCTAGCAACTGTCGAACAGTTCAGCTTCAACAAGTATTTGCACCAGAGGAGTTGGGGTGACGTCACCCACCATTCCTGTTTCTGAAGATGTCAATGATGTTTTTAAATGTACAAATGAGTCACTGGAGCTGTACAAGCACCAGGAGCAGACAGAATGTCAGGAATGTCTGTTTTGAAAGGCACAAGGTAATGATGACAACACACAGGGAACTTTAATTTGATCAATGCATCACGACCCCGACATTGTTGCCATTTGCCATGTTGCCGTGTCCAGTGTCACCTCTGAACATAGGGAACGTTTTAAAGAGTGATTTAAAGCACCTGAGCAGCGGAGAAGTATTCGAATATCGTCTGATTTAGTGATTCAAAATCAACCCTAAGATGTTTTTATGGCTATTGTTTCAGTCTATTTTCCGGCGTTATCATTTACCGCCCACCTCTTCCTCAGCCCCTCTCATTGTGCTTTCCCTCGCTGACCCCGGCCCCAGCCTTCAGACTATGGGGTTTGGGATTTATGATCATGTGTCCGACACTTATCCAGAGTCCTATCCGCAGAGGGCTTCAATATACCTCGAGCTCTCCCTTTGTTCTTTCGCTGAGCTCTCCAAGCACTCCCCTGAAGACCTTGTTCTCCACCACTGTAATTCTCTCTTCTTAATGTTTTTAATGTTCATCCCTCGCCACCCCGGCGGCCTTTTCATCTTTCCATTTAGATGCTTTCGTGCCTCTTTCCCCTCCTCTCTGCTTCCACATGCTTGAAAACAGACGCTGCCTCCTTGATAGAAATATAGCCCAGGTTTCATTTAAAACAACTCAATCTTTTATAATTAACATCGCTTTGTGGGCCACTCTTGCATCCATGTTTCATGTCATTAATTATTTAATGTATAAGAAATGTAGAGTCTCCTGAGGAAGACTGACAGGGAAGCAATGTAAATAAATAAATAAAATGCACACAAGTGGAATAACGAGACAGAACAAAGGCTAGAAACAGGAAGTGGTGTGAAACAATGATACTCGCTTATCTTTCGGACTCTCTGGGATTTGGCAACGTTCCCAGAATTCCTCTCCTGGATCAGGACACCCTCAGATTCCTGCAATGATTTGTGGGAGTGTGCCGTTATCCCCCTGTTGAGCTGATTTATGTCGAGTTTTATCTTCCCCCTCACTTAGACATCAGTCGGGTCATCATCACAACACTTCACATGCCTGTACACTCAGCATGGAGACACATTTATCAAGCTCCTGTGACGGGTTATGGTTTTATCAATGATCAAATCCATTTCTGGGGGATCACAACATTATAATGTATGGGAAGACGCACAGACGCTGAGCCGACAGACACACGGGCTGGTGCTATGGTGTGAGTATATGTGTGGCTGGTTTGATTCAGTGCATCTGGCTGCAGCGGAGAGCGATGACCACGTCCATCACACATCCCAGAAAAAAGTGGTAAAATTAAAAGTTTTAGCGTGTAAAAAGTGCAGGAGCTGGATGTAGACACAGAAGAAGAAGTGGGACGTTTGTGTCTTTCCACAGACAGGAGGAGTTTTATGTTAAGGTATTTTTACACATGCTGACGTCTGAGCATTTCTGGAAGCACAAGCAGAGTTTGCCAGCCAGGAAAAAAACAAGAAATGTTTCTGGTTACTTTCTTTTTTTGACAGGTAGTAAAATAAAACGTATTAACAGAAGAACCTGACAATATTCTATTATTTCTGTAAAAAACAGCAAGTCTCAAGAAAAGAAAACCAACATTGTGTTTTTCAAATGTTAGATCTCGCTCAGCTTGTCGGTGGCGGATAATCCCAACTCCACAAAAAATGTTAAGGGACCTAACTCTAAAGTAAAGTTACCTGACTAAACAGCTGGGAAGCAGCAGTCAAACATGGATAACTCTTGTTGGGATTTTTTCAGCTGTGCAGTTGTTACTATAGCAACTATTAATGGTGCCATTATAACACATGTGCAAATGTTGCAAAGGAAACTACAATGACCATCTTCATCATAATCAAGAAACATGTCACCATATGACACTGGAAACTGGAGATGCAAGAGCAGTGCCAGAATTTGGCTTCAGGTGTTTTCAGGGGTTTTCTCACATCAAGCAAAAATATCTCTTAAATTTACATAAAGGAGGAAACTTATTTATTTCTGGGAAAAGTTCATGGTTCTAAAATGTAACTGCTCAGACTTCATGGATAATACTCGGAGTAAAACACTGACATTTTCTGGGTTTGCACAAAGCTAGTCTTGTGAATCATCATCATCATAACCTTTATTTAACCAGGTTTGGGACATTGAGATCCAAGATCTCAATGGGACCTAGCAAGGGAGACCTGGCCTGGCAAGAATGGCATTACATAAAGTTTAAAAACAACAGATCTAACACACAGTCACATGAAACAGATGAAAAAAAAAAAACCAAATGATTACATTTACAAAATTAGTTAAAATATTTGTACTCAATTTGCACTCCTGAAGTCTGGATATAATAGGACTGATCATGGACTTAAATGCATCCAGAGATACCAGACTTTGGAGTTTGAGCTCTGACTGTAGATTGCTCCATGTAGTTGGAGCAACAAATCTAAAAGCATGAATAGGGCATTGATTTTAACTTGGCCGCCTCATTTTAATTTTTGATACTTTTTGGAAGTTTGTTGCAAAAACCATGTACATGCTTCTGAAGTACTGAATCAAGTGAATTGCTAAAAACTTGTTGAATGCTGCCTTTAAAACTTTAGTCTCATCACTTAATACAAAGAATTCAGCTCCAATGTGTTATTTGCTGGGTAAAGAGGATGCAGATTACACAGCTGTACCATAATTAATGTTCATTGGTAACTACTGGTAAGAATACTTTAGTCCAACAGTCTGTTGCTCACAGTTCACATAAAAATAAAACTCAATGTCTTTTATTTTTTTTGCATCAGTTCACATATAAAACCACTAGATGGCACTGAAGGTTGGGATAATGAAATACAGTGTCTGCATTTGTTAATAAAAGTTAATCATCGTTCTGTTTCTATACCTTTGTTTTCCATTTTCAGTAGTTTAATCTTTTTTTGATCGTCTCAGTTTTAGGATTTTTTATGAAAAACAACCAACTTCTGTGGTATTAAATTAAAGAATAACAAATAACACGACCTACTGTGCAGAATGTTAAAATGCTTTCTCCACCAGGGGGCACTCTAACACACTGCTTGTCAGTTTATGGAGGAGGAGGAGCACCTAAAAAGAGGCGGAGAGTCAAAGGAGGAGGCTGCCCTGAGAGAAAGGGGGCGTGTTCTTAAAAGGGGGCGGGGCTTTGATGACTGACAGCTAGGGGAGGTGCCTTAAGCACGGGCCAATCAGGATCTGCTACAAATCCACCAATAGGAGAATCAGAGGAAAAGCTGGGGACGGGCGGGCAGGAAACTGAGCAAATGACCCTTGATGAGAGAGAGGAGGTGGAGGATGGGAAGGATGAGGGGAGGTAAAGGGGCCCTGGAAGAGGGGTGTGTGTGTGTGTGTGTGTGTGTGTGTGTATGTGTGAGACTGAGTGAAGGCTTGGTTGAAAAATCTACCGCAGCTTCTTTTTTTTTTTTAATTTGTAACATATATTCTCAACATCAATGCTCATGGTCCATTCAAGTGTAAAGAGATAAATAGCATATGAATGGTGGAGACGATGAGTGATTGAGTTTCAGCAATAAAATACAGATAGACGGAAACACACTTTGATGACAGACACAGAGATGAGAGAATGAAGAGATGTGTTATTGGTAAGGACAGAAAACAGTCATGAGTAAAAAGAGTTTGTCTGATGATAAGCGATTCACATTCGCCAGGTTTGCAAATTCCTGCTGTTTTGAGTGGTAAAAAAAACAAACCCCTGTTATTTTGTTGCTTTTCTTACTCCAACTTGATTTGAATGTTTACTTGGTCATTTCTCTGTTGAGTGACTTTCATGATCTTTGGGCCCTGGACACCTCTTAAAAACCATGGGTGTATTTCCCAAAGCAGTAGTGTATATAAGAAAATTAAACCTTTTTAAGATGATTTGGTCTTGCTGCTGCATTCACAGTTTAGATGTTGTAAGTATGATTTTTGGTTGCTAGGAGGACAAATCAAGAAAGAGAATGAGAGAGAAAAAGAAGCAGAAGATATATTTCTGAGTAGAAAACCTGGCTGAGAAAACCCTCTTCCCCTCAGTGCTTCTCCTGACCTCTGGGCCGTCGCTCTGCTCCCAGTTGGACGGCCAGTTTGGCTGCTGTTCAGGGGGTCACAGGAGGTCTAGAGGTCAAAAGACACCCACACAGTGAGCTACACTGTGACCTCTGACCTCTCCCTAGGATGCAGCTGAACCCTACACAAGGCCTAAAACAAAACAGAAGTGGAACACATACTCCAAAATGTGTATTTTTAATCCTTTCAAGGTCACTTTTAATCTGCCACGTGGACAAACATAAACTCACTTGTTTCCTTCTCCAGTATAAAGTTGTCCACTGTCTCCATCACTCACAACTCAGACTAAAAAGATTGAATCCTCTGTTTCATCGATGTGTGATAGATATAAAACATCAGTGGCTGCACTGTCCCATGTTTTCTGTCTGGACTCCAAAATATTTGACTGGTACTCCAAGACCTATCAAAAGTCCCTCTTCGTGGACACCACCACTGATGCTAGGTATGGATGTTGCAAAGAGACTCAGTCTGAGGGAATGGAAATCACCCTCACCTCCCTCCTTTCAGAGATGGATGATCAGCATCATACGCATGGAAAAACTCTTGGGGCCCATTTCTAGTCCACCTTGATAAAGACAAAGACTAAAGGACTAAGCCACCTTAACACCTGCACCTTAGCAAGAGACTGCACTTTAATGCAGCACTGGGAGTGTTTTGTGTGTGTGTGTGTCATTGTGTATTTGTTTGATTTGTGCATGCTGTTTTGTCTGTGTACTTGTGTCTGAGCTAGTTCAGTGTTGCACCGTTCTGTGTTGTTTTTTAAAAAAAAAAAAAAACCTTCAAAACCTTCAAAAACAGGTTGTTCCCCCTCTAATCATAATAATAAATGAGGCGAGACTGTTCAGCAGACTTTTTTATGCACCGAGTCAGATACAGGAAGCATGTGCTGGCTTGATTAATTCACAGTTGACCACCTGATCAACCAAAACTTGGAACAAAATTAAACATAATAACATTTTTAAATGTGTCTTTCTGTTCTGTTTTACTGCCTGCGTGGTCTTCATGGTTTAACTCACTGTGTCAGAGAAAACAATCAAGAGCCTCATCCACTACATAATTTAAGAAATCCACTTTTACAAAACTTCATTTGGTAAACCAAGTAACTACTGTAACATTAAGCAACGCCAAATGTAAAACCATAGTGTGTTACTCGAGTTCTACCACAGTGCATGTTGGCATATGTGCTGTCTGTCACAGTGATGAGAGAAACACACAAAAGCCTTAATTAAATCAAAGCAGATATTTTATAACAGCTTTCCAGAAGGCCTCCATTCAAAAAAAGAGCTTAAATACAAGTAGTGAAGTGCATGCACTTAGCTGTGTACAGTTACAGTATGAGCACTCATGTTTCACTTCCAGGAAGCTCTCAACCTCGGATACGTTAACCTCCATAAACGGTAACATAAAGAGTATACGGTAGTTAATGCTATATTAAGTGCTCTGTTATGCTTGTGTGTAGCTGAGTGTGATCTCTGTCTACAGATTTTTTAATATTAAAGGTTGAGTGCAGTACTGTTTGAAAAGTTATGAAAGAGAATAGATTATTTTAATATTTGTACTGAAGAAATATGTATGGATCATTTGTCCAATACAGAGGATTTTTAGGAACATTTTAAAGCAGATTTTCTTAGATTAGATTAGATTAGATTAGATTTATTATTTATTTGCCATTTGTACAGCTACAGGACAGTACATGTACATTTGATTTATTTTGGTGTCCATTGCAATTCAGTCAAGGAATAAAATATAAAAGATACATTTGGACACAATATCTAAAAGATTAAAAAAAAAGAAAATTACACATTTTCTTAAATAAACATGCATATTTCGCATTATGTAACAGGAGAATGCATAAAAATGTATGAATATATGTTGTACTCTAGCAACAAAAATAAACAGCTATGTACTCTGGAATAAATATGTGCATGTTAAGTCAGCTAACAAGGCTTCACAGTGGTGGTAGTTATCCAGGCTGTTACAGTGTCATTCATTATTATGACCGTAGGAGTTGAACATAATAGAGACCACAGAAGAAGCTGCTAACCTTTATTCTTTTATAGCAGTTTACAGACTATGTCGACCATTTAACTTTTATATGGTGAAAATATACAAGCTTCAGGGATTAAACAAGTTTGATCAAAAATACATAAATGCTACCTGTAATAATGTGTGTACTATATTTTTTAAAATCACAACCAGACCACAGGATTTACAGGAAATTAGTGGTGTCTGGCTTCAATAAAAAAAAAACAGGAAGTGGCTTCATCAGGCTGATTAAAGAGTTTTTTTCGTGTGAAATCCTTGGCCCAAAGAAATAAAATGCATATTAAAAGCAGATTGTTTTCTTGTTAACCTGCAATCCTCCCCCATTCTCAAAATCACAAATATTCATTATTTCTTGTAAATCTGACTGATGTCTGAAACGTGACATTAGAAACTGGTTTAACTGAAATAATATTTCCATCTTAAAAAGGCACAACCATGTTTTAACCATTACTTTAAACAGAAAAAACCTGTCCACAGAAACTGACTATTTAGATAGTTTTTTTTTATTTTAACAGTAAAGTGTAGAGTATGGGTTATTTTATCATGGTAATTAATTTCATATTATATGATTTTTCTCAATGTTATTAGAAAATTTCCAGCCATTTTTTAAAATATAAAAAGTCTTTTACTGAAATCCGTATTTAGTTTAACAGAAACAATGAGAACCAAACACAGTACTGTCAGTATTGAGTTTCTCTCTACTTCTATGTACATCTTCAGTGTAGAGTTAAATGTGCAGCGAGTGTTATGTGAGTAAAATATTGTTTGTGATGGTTCTGCTCTAAAAGCATCCCCACTTTTCCCTCATTTCCCCTCCCCTTCCCACTCTTCCCCCCACGTTGTTACCGGCAGTTACAATTGGAGTATACAGTGTGT
>OOFC01051308.1:34455-64393 GCA_900323345.1 Pseudochromis fuscus
TGTGTGTGTGTGTGTGTGTGTGTGTGTGTGTGTGTGTGTGTGTGTGTGTGTGTGTGTGTGTGTGTGTGAGTCACATACACACAGAGGGAACATGATACAGGCCGTGGCTTTCAGCACTGTGTGTAGGATCCCCAGAGTTTCGAAAGAAGACTGAATTAAAGAAAGGGAGACAGGGAGAGAGGTTTGACCTCAGTGGAGTTTTTCACACACACACACACACACACACACACACACACACACACGCACAGTTGCACGAACACAGTGTGTGAGCAAAGCACTGAGTGGTAGGGACAGCTGTGGGATAGTGACATCATCTTTAGTTGCCGCCTCGTGTATTTGATCTGGGCAGAATGGAAGATTGAAAATGAAACACCAGACTGCTCTCTGGACCCACATCCTCTGCCAGAAAACCCATGTGAATGTCTATATGTGTGTTTTTTTTATGCTTGTCTGAGTGTGTGTGTGTGTGTGAAGGTATAAGAGTACCAGTAAGATCACAACATTGTACCATACGCCGCCTCCTCTCTCTCTCTGTCTGCCTCGTGTTGTCTCTCTCCCTCCCTGCCTCCCTGTTGATTGATGAGTTGTATATATTCCTTGTGGTAATCAGATCCCTCTCTTCCAGAGGTTGCTGTAAATACAGTCTGCTGAAGTGCCAGTCTGCCAGGCAGGCAGACAGGCTGACTGTCTCTGGCAGGGATTTGGCCAACGCTCTGGAGCCCGGCATCGTGCTGTGGAGGGCCCCGTGGGCTTGAAGGAACACATGATGCCTCCCCCCGTGATGAGATCAGCGCACGCTAACAGTGGTGTGTATGTATATTAGAGAGAGAGAGAGGGGTCACCCAAGGTCTGTGTTAGCATAGATGTGCAGATTCATTAGACATCTGACTTGATTTGAGCAGTAAATTAGCTGTTACATGGAAATGAGAGGCGCAGCGAGGTGGAGCACTGATGTGACTTTTTGCGGTTTGGTGACACAAGAGGGAGCACATGCACACACACACGCACACATACACACATACACAGATACACATACACGTGTTAGACAATTTGAATGGCATCTGAGTCTCTATCAGCTGACAGATACCTACACAGCCGGATCATCACTAGAGACACTGCCACCTAAAAGAGCTCAACACACCCTAGACCAGCGAGCTGAGATCTTTGTGTGTGGGTGCATACGTGTGGTACTGGGCGTTGAGCCTGAGTACAGGGATAAAGTGGAGCTTTAAACAGCAAAACAAACAACCACTGGAAATACAGAAAATCAAACAGCAGCGATGTAGGATCTACATACAGAACAAACATGTTACCCAACTGGATCAAAATGCTGTTACACTATCAGATCATAATGAGTAGAAGTTGAGCTCATGTCAACAGATCTGTCTCTATGACAGCTTAGCACAGTTGACGCCCAAGTGATGTGTTGAGTTGAGGTTAATCTGAATCCAATGAATAAAATACATTGGCTGTATTTGTAAATGCAGTATAATGCTATTTGCTAAAACCTTCTGCAGACCAGCACCAACACATACTATGATCAAAAGCACATTGGTGCATGGGACACATTTGTCGACATACTTTTGTCTACTTTGGGCCCGAGGCATGTACTCATGGTTTGGGTTAGGTCCCTTGACTCCAATTAAAAAAATTATAATGCTACAACATGCAATTATATTTTAGAAAACAATGTGTTTCCAGCTTTTTTGCCAAGTCCCATTCAGCGCTTTTGGGAACACCAACAGCAAGCCAGGACTCACTCATCCTGTTGAGGAGCAAAACTCTACCTCAACATCTCAAGGAAAGCCTCCCAGTAGAAGTAGACGTTATTATAGCCTCATGATAATGTTTGCAGTTGTTGAACAAGATGCCAGCCATAATATTCAGGTGTCCACATATTTAGTTTGAATGTATATTTTTAGTTTTATAAGGTATCTACCTAAAATATCAAGCTCAACTACTAACGTGTATTTATATGTTTATTTTGCTTTGGCAGTAGTGTTACATCACTGTCATGCCAATAAAGCACATTTGAAGTGAACTGAGTTGACACATTGAAAAACAAGACAGCGACAAACAAAGAGACAGAGAGAGAGTGGATTTAATGAAAGCGAGCAGTGGGCTACCACCCACTGGAGCAGACAGCACACACTGTCTCACTCTGCAGAAAGTCAGCATCGACACAAAAGGTACAAAAGCCATCTGGGCTAGGCGGCTACGCTACATCCACAGACAATAGGGGCTCATTCACGCAGTCCAGTCCAGCCAGGGCCATCTGCTCTTGGTGAGAGTGAGTGGGAGAAGGGGACCCCCTGCACCTCCAGCACTCCCAGAGTCCCGCAGTACAGCGGGGTGGTAGTCTGAAAATCAGCATAATATTAAAATCGAGGTAGGAAAATATGAATGAAGATGAGCTGCTTCACGACATGAGCCGGCACAATAGAGGTCGTGACTGAATCAGTGGTGCAAAGCCGTGTAAGCCCTCTACATTGGGAATGAGAGCATGTGTGATGTTTTTCCGAGCAACAATGGTGAAAGCAGAGCAACTGTTACAACAGCGGGTGAGAGGATGGCAGAAAAGGGCTGCACATGCATGCAAACATCTATACATTTAGACGGCAGGCACAGATGCACACACACTGCCACGTAACAGCGGCCATTCATCATGTGGAGGAAAATGAACAAAGAGAGGCGTGAGAGAAAAATAAAGAGCGGAAGCCTTCGAGTTAAGCTTCATCTCATGTGTAACTGCTTTGCAAACTTTGTCCTATACATTCTGACCTTATAGCTGTGGTATATTTATGGAGGGACCGCTCTCTTTCTAGCTATACCACTGTGTCCTTGCTTTGGTATGGTGAATATTCAAGAAATGAAGTTATGTCACGCCATAGCATGACAACAAAGCAGCCAGAAAAAGAGAGCAGCTCATGCATCTATGTTTGGGATGTGTCACTGAAGCACTGGAAACAAACCCACACCGGCCAACGCATGCACGCCACCAGATATATATACATACAGTATGCCACACATGCACATTACAAACATGCAATCAATGCATGAGCTATCTGTCTTTTAACATCAAGCCAGGGGATTTCTCATTCGAATGTCGCCTCTCCCACTTATTCCTCAATAAGTCTCTTTGAAAGAAAACTGTTTGGCCACATAGTCGTCACATGAGAAATCCTGCTATTATTGTATCACCTGATTTGGTTTATGAAGTTTTATTTCTGTAACTGTTCAGAAGGATTTCTATTACTTCATATGTTATTTATGGGACTTTTTTTGCTTGTCTTTTAGCTCATTATTTTAGTTTTATATCCTACATCTTTGTGTACTCTACCTCTCGCTGGGAGGGCTCCAGCAGACCCCTGTGACCCAACTGGATAAGTGGGTATAGAAGGTAAATGAATGAATATATGATCCTGCAAGTTACCTGCCCAACATCACATGGGAGACAGAAAAACTCAACAATCAGGAAAACATTTAGCAGGTAAAGAGACATAGTTCTGTCAGAAAGTGATGGAGACCAAAACAGAGCAAAAAAGCAAAGTAAGTAGTGAACTTTCATTAACAAGTGGCCAAAAACACAACAAAAGATAATTGCTGACGTTGCGCTGTGTCTTCAGATGTAAAAAGGAAAAATACATTTTATGTCATTGCTCTGCCTCCAAAAAGATGAAAAAAATAAATAAATAAAATTAAGATTTAGTAAAAAGTCTTTGCTTTATACATGTTTGTTTTACTGTCAGAAGACACAACAATCAAGCCCAAGTTTAACTTGTAGACCAGCACCAACATTTGCCTGTCATCAGCAGCTATTGTTAAACAGTATCAGACACAATGACAACCTGTCAGCAGTTAGTATTTGCCGATTCTATTATTTCAGTGTCAACACCGTCAGCTAAAAGCTTTTGTGTATCCACTCTTTACTGACACTGACTGTTTACACTGACTGTAGATTGTGCAGACAGGTTAGCATGTTTGTCGGCCGGCGTTTAAAGTGATTTACGGAGGATTGTGTACTTACTGAGGCGAGAGTGTGAATGTATGTGACTGTGTTTCTGTCTACTTATAATTTCTGTGCATGCAGCTCAAACACAGACAGGGAAACACCTGAGTTAACTCTTCGAGACGTCAAGGCAGGGACTGATGAGAGATCCCGTGTCAAAATTTATGCCTTGCTTTAATGACCGGTTTTGTTCTCCAAGACAACTGGAGACTGAAAGTGTGGAAATCCCCCTCAGTTGCTGACAGACAGTTGTCAGAGGCCTCAGATTAATGAAGGAGTCTCTCAGTCAGTCGATTCCCAGAGGCCTACACAAGTCGCCCAGCTCACCCCTGGGGCTTAGGTGGCCTTTAAGTGGTAAGGGGTTATATGTTCACAAGAACTGTGAGCTAACAAATACATGCATGGACAAACACGCTTTGTTATTTTTAAAATCCATCCAGATCTAGAGCTACAAATGAAATAGAGACCTGTCAGTTACAGCTGATGGTGCTTGATCTTTACGTGTTCATTAACTTATTCTGCATGTGAAGGATTGGCTGCTATACAGCATATTAGACGGATTGTGTTCCCTCTGTTTGTATTGGCCCAGTGGGATGAAGGAGAGCACAGTGGAGACAAGACTCTAGTTTCTTATATTTTCCAAAGACTAAAGATCAAAGTGTCAAGACAACTTGAGGAAGGCTAGGGAAAGCTTAAAGCTGGAGCAAAAGTTTTTAATAGGATGCAGCAATTGAATTTCATGGAAAATTCAAGTTCACCAAGAAGCTCTAGTTATTGCATCACAAAACTAAAATGATCACCTTTCCAACACATGTACTCGGGTAAGGTGTGTGGTGCTTATACCAGGAGGCACGTCTGGGTTTCAAATTATGTACGTGTGATTTTCACCAGTCATTACAAGTCCTCATTGCCAGTGAACATGAAATTATATTTCTGTCGGTGAAAGTGATGATAAGTCAACGTGAAAATTTTTCCAAACTTCACCAGGACAACCTGCAACTCCACGGTAAACTCCTTCCCAGGAACAAACTGGATGGGAGATGATAGAGCTGGATCCAGCAAGCAGCTGCAAACAGACATTGTGATGACAGCTATTGGTACATATCCAATCTGCAAGCGGACAGGATTGCATTTGCAGAATATATTTAATCTGTAGTGAAAGCAATGGCTGTTTGCCAGTGGATGTCTGTCTCCACAATAATCCTGGTTTTATCAAAATCCTGCTCATTCAAAGAATCATTGATATTATTGAAGTGCATTTGCTAGAAGGTTATCAATCAAAAACTCTGCTACTCTGTCTTCTGTGTGTGTGTGTGTGTGTGTGTGTGTATACCCGCAGGGCACAAAGAGGTTTGTGACAGGCTTTGACAGGTATGGCATGGTGGCAAACCTCCCAGCTGTCAAACAAACAGAAACCAGAGATAAAGAGCACTGATGCAAGGAAAGTCACTGACTGATAGCTGGGCAGACTGAGATGGGTGTGTTCAAATGACTGAAAGACATAACATTAGAATAATAAATTATCCTCAGTCATTCCCCATCCGCCTTTTACCTCCCCTTCGTGTATGATTCCTCACTTAGCTCTCTCGTCTCTCAGCACCTGGCCCTCACCTGGACGAGTGGCAAAACTGCAGCAAACGGTTGCTTCACAAAAGCAAATCCAAACACATCTCAAGTGCTCTGAGTGCTGAAACTTGCCCGAGCATGAGGAAAGTTGATCTGTGTGTGCAAAGAGCTGCTACCAGGTATGAACTTGCAGTCGAAAGATATAAAGGCACAAGAGAATTTAAAAAACAAAATGTGGAGGAAAACACAGGCTGAGCATTGAGGAAAAAGAAATACAGTGTGGGGAGAGAAAGATCTGTGTGTGTGTGTGTGTGTGTGTGTGTGTGTGAGTGTGGGTAAGGGGGTATTTCCTTGGTGAAAGGCTGTTGATGGTTTAGTTGGAGTGTGCTGTCAGGGCCCGTCACCTTGACAACAAGGCCTGTATTTCACTCACTCGCTAAAAAGAGAGATCGAGAGAGGCCCCTGGCATCTAACCCCTGTCAAACCCATGTACACACACACACTCTCACACACACACACTCTCACACACACATAGCAAATTCATTCTCCCTATTCATTTAGCTCACTCGGCTAGCCCTTCATTTCACAGAAGTTACGCAACCTGTTGACGTCGTACTGAAACTCTCCTCTGTCTGTCTGAGTCGTGTTCAGGAGCAGTCGTGCACCTGGCATGTAAGGTGAAAACAACAAGGTACATAAGGGTCATGGGAAACATGGTGTTTATGTTTGCGTGTTGTGAGGCACACAGGTGTGTTCGGTCTTATCTGCGTGAAAGCACGTGAGCGTACTGCCGACTGAGCCATCTTCTTCAGATCTGTCACCATATTTCAGCAGAAAGAGGCCAAGATCACAGCGGCAGCCACAACAGCTTCACCACGCACAAAAGACAGGATGGACAGATGAATGAACAAGGGAGGCAGTGAGCAGCGCAGCCTGAAAGACGGATAGTCTAATTGATGGATGATTTAAGTGACAAGAGAAATGACAGGTGCTACTGGATAAATGGATGGATTGACAGATAAATGGAAAGGGAGACAGATCCATAGAGATGCAAAGTGGCAAAAAAAAGAGGGAAGGAAGAAAAATGAAAGCAACTGGAGAATGAAGACATCATATTCAGCATGTGAATGATGGAAACGGTGACCACAAAATCTGACTAACGACACTGCAATTGATTTATCTTTACACATTTTACAGATCTACCTGAAGCCTGAAGTGCTGACAGCCTCTGAAGTAATTTAAAACCAGCACCTAAACTAGTCCTGGCTCCGTGCTGGAGAGTGGACTTCCGACTTCTTCCACTTCACTGCATGGGCAGAAAGGATGGGGGGTGCATTCCCTTGCCTCTTTGCAATAGAGCCAGCTGAAAAGCCTAGATTCCAGCTCTCCTTGCCTCACCCTGTCACATCGATCAATGCTCCAGCTGAAAGACAAGACAAGAGAGCAAGCACTGAGCTCTTACAGGGACACACACAATGAAAAACCCACACGCAAGGGATTGAGGAGACGGGCGGGGAAGTTTGACTTATACATCTGTACTTCATAATTATGTTGCGTGGCTTCATAAGGCTTTTGTCAGGGTCTTGCTGTGAGTGTTGACATCTTGCTATTTATGTCTCTGGTGTTGCTCGTTTGTTTTTGCTGTTGTCTCGATTTACTGTCTTTTGTCATTTGAGACAAACTGTCTTGTAGAGGCTGCAATATTAATCACTGTGGTGAATATTTATTGTGGATCCAGCACACAACGCAGGCACCGAGCAGTACTTTATTTTCTTCTTGTAACTGTCAACACTTATTATCGCTTAAATTTCATATCCACAACAAAAAAAAATGTACTCATAGACATGATTAAAAGACAGGCTTCAATAGGACTGTAAATGCTGCTGTTTTTTGTTTTTTTTTGGGCTGATGTACTCGACTTTGCTGAAATCTTTTGTCAGCGTCTCCTCCACAGTAATAGGTAGTCTTTACTAACTGAATTAGACATTTTCAGCTGTGTTTTCCTCACAAAAGTACAAAGAATGAGTCATCTGGGCTATTGAGAATATACACCCACTGAGCACTTTATTAGGAACACCACACTCATACTGGGCAGGCCCTCTCCTTGCTCTCAAGACGGCCTGAAATCTACTGGCTTGGATTCTACAAGATGTTGGAAACATTTTGCTGAGCTTTATCACGCTGGAAGTCGCCGTTACGAGATGGTAAACCGTGGCAGTAAAGGGCTGCAACGATACTCAGAAAGCATTCAAACGATGGTTGATCAGTATTAAGGGCGCTAAGGTGTGCCAGAAAAACATGCTTCGCACCAGACGAGGTTTTTCCAATCTCCTACTGTCCAGCTGTGGAGACTGTGCCCACTGTAGCCTCAGATTGCTGTTTGTGGCTGAGAGGAAAACGTCTCAGGACTGGTGTGTTTTTCATTCTGAGAAGCTTCTCTGGTTAAAGTCTTTGACCATATGATGATGCTTTTTCATCTTTTCCCCAGTCTCATGTTTTATGTGAACATTCACTCAAGCTCTTGACCTGAATCTGCATGATTTTATGCACGGCACTACTTCCACTCTCCTGATTGGATAATTGCATGCATGAGAGTATCTTTTTTTTTTTTGCTCCAGAATTAAAAAAACGGTAATGTTACAGAGCCACAAAGTCTACATAAGGAGGTCAGTGTGGATGGATGGACCAAACAAAATGCTCGACTATAACACAGCAGACCATTCATTTCTTGTTTCAAACGGATAGTCGACATTGTTTCTTACCATAACCGTTCCTTAACCTTAACCACACGTTCATTATTGTAACCATGATGACAAAGGTCCTCTAACAAAGTACATATTTTAACCCAAACCACATGGTTTCTGGAAACCATAGCAAGTTGCTTTGTATTTAAATCCAACCAAATCCTCACCATGGCACTGTCATGTCATAAAAGGGTTGATAATTTATTTTTTAACAATAATTTTGACACAGTGTTAGTGAGATTAGTTACATATGTATCTGATATATATGGATTACAGCAGACAGTAGGGACCTGTTGCGTAAAAATCACCTTAAGAAAAATAAAAAAAACAGCTGCAGTACCATTGGGAGTATTTTAAAGTTCAAAGGTTATTAAAAAGTACATGTCATGTGGTAACATATCCAACAATATTATCTTATTATTTGTTATTATTCCCCATTAAATGACACAAACTTTGCTTCTGTACCAACAAAACTTTTGCAGGAGGGATAAAACTTTAGTGCACACTTACAGTTTATGCTCCCTGGCTTTGTTGAGCAGCAACGTTTTGCTTCCTACAGGGATTATTCAGCATGATTCTGATTTACTGTTTGTTTACAACAACATCTGCCAAGAATATTGCATAAACCGGTTTGGCTGTAATTTCCTTTGAAGCAGGGATTGATTTTTTTTTTTCTTTTTTTACAAGGTATACATCACGGTTGCAGCTACACATTTTTAACTGAAGACGGAGAGACATATTTTTTTCTGTCTCCCTGTTGATAGATGTCGGGGCAGCAAGGACATTTCACCTGTCAGTCTGTGAGTTTGATGCTGAAATTGTTACAAATGCACACATGAATGTAATCATCTCCCGCTTCTTCTTTTTACATGCACACACAGATCAGACAAACACAAACTGACACACCACACCCAGAAGAAAAGTAGGACCCTTTGGACTTGTTGAATCGTGCAGTTACAGAGCAGCTTTGTGAGTTTCTCTCATGTCACTCTGCACTTCACAGCTGTGGGACAAGAGGCGGTGAAAACTTAAAAGATACAGTATAATGTGGCACACACTCCTACAAACCAGCACACACACACACACACACACACACACACACACACAGCGTAGGTATACACAAGCTCAAGTTTGCGCACTGTTTGACACACGTCCACTGACCCTTCAGTCTCGTCCACACACACTTATTCGGGTCTCTCATTCATTAATCTTCATTTCAACACACACGCTGGCTGCCGTCAGCACATATGCTCCCAACAATCACTTGGCACTGTGCACTCTCTCTCCCACACACACACACGGACACGCACACACAAACAAGCTCTCAGAGGGTGAGATCTGATTGCTGACACTGATATCAGGTCCCCTCCTGCTGCTGAGCTGTCCATCTGGTTGCCCGATCAGAAGACAGAGTGGGGTCCTCACAGCGGGGCTCCTGTCACTGTGCATTAGGAGCAGGCTGACGGCAGATCCGAGCTGACACTGAGGATAATATTGGCATCAACAGAATCCTTTGGTGCCGGTATCACATCAGGATTACAGTGGAACATGATGACATCTGAGGTGGCCGGGTCGAGTCGTTTCGAGGGCACAGCGTTCCCCAATGATCCAATGGATCTTTTTCTGGATTTTTCAGAGGTTTGGGCCACGTCCAGGGGACAAAACCATGCAGTCTGTGTCAGTTATTAGTAGAAGCTGGGACACCCTACTTTTAGCTTTTTTTCCCAGAACAACTTTTAAGCAGAGCTGCTAGTTTTTCATTTTATTTCTGTGGTATGATCAGTGACTTTCTGGAATCAAATCCAGCCTTTCAGAAACATGTCATGTTGGTAAAAAAAAAAAATAAAAAAATCACACAACCCACACAGATGAAGTGCCAATCCACTCAATTTTTACAATGTTGTTTACAAAAATCCCCAAATAGTAGGAGTCCTGCGTTTGTTTGAATTGTGTTTCTAACAGGGATGACTGAATCCAGTCCTCTCCCAGCCTCTGATTCACTACAACAGAGACAAATAAACCCCAAGCCTGCGTTTGGCCAAGCAAATCAGGGCTGTTGAATGATTCAATCCCACCGTTTATTATGGTTTTTACGCCATGAATTCCAAATGGAGGCCTGAGCACGAACAGGCATGTAGGAAAAACCAGGCACTTATGCTTTGTATATTTCTCTCTCTCCCACTTTCTGTCTGTGGCTCACTCAATAACTCTCTTGTTCTGAAAGATAAATCTAAATTTTGCATCATTCTATTGTAATAAATGTGAACAATGCTTGAAAAAAAAAAAATCACATGAATGGTTCCCCCTGTTTTTACACGTTCATTCAAAAACTGTGCTGAACAGAGAGGGCTGTGTAGGCTGTGGTGCTCTACACCGGTGTCCCCAGCTGTGACTTGGCTATCACTGAGACATTTGGGCTGCTGTTTGGAGGGGTGACAGGAAGGTTTAGGTGTTGTAATCAAACTCCCCTTATTCCCCCTAGGCTCGTTATGAAGCTCAAATTCTGCGCTAATTGGCCAGTGAGTCCCATGACAGTCAGGGACCTTGTCGGCCTGCTAACCCCCAGGGAGAGAGAGCGTGAGAGGGGTTTCAGTATTTCAAATTTGTGACAATATATAACCTTTAAGCCGATTTCCAAGCCTCTACACAAGTGTGCATCACGTGTAATGTAGTGTATGTACAACAGATATTTAATGTACCTATTTTAGTTGAAGAGTAAAAGCTCATGAATTCCATAATGAAAATCTATCCCCAGTAAACATGCTGTTTGAAGTCAACAAAACTGTATTAATACACTAAAACACATTTGCTTGTGAGTCCTGTTCACAATAGTGGATACTATGTGTTTTCATAAAGATTACTCAGGGATATTGGAGAATGGATTCAGATATGAACAGGTAGTAAAGATAATGAAGTGTAGCATATAATACTGGGCGATGCAACTATGGTTTTTCAATAATTGAAACTGGGAGATAAACAGTCTTCCTTCATCTGCTCTTCTATCTCTGAAACCACCTCCTTCCTCATCCATCCTCCTCCTTCAATCTTCCTTCCTCCCCGGGTGCCTCCCTTTCTGAGGTTTATGGCTGATAGTCCTTTGGCTGCTGAACCATTACCCCAAAGAGCAACAAACTGATCCGCGGTCACACTTTATAAGCTGTCAGTTGAACCATGCTCCTCCGCCGACAGGTGAGGAATGTTTTCATTCACCTCTGTGTCAGTGTCTCTCTCTCTCACACACACATAGTTAAACGCATCTTTTTCTCTGCACCTGGGCTCAGCGCTTTAAAGATGAAAGGAAAGGGGCAGCAGAAGACAGAAGATGAGAGGTGGAGAAGAGTGGGAAATGTGATCCATCATCAGACGGGTCTTTTCTTTTTTAGCTCTTGAGCCACGATCTCCCCTTTTTCCTGTGGGGTGTCTCTGATGTGTAAACCTTGTCTGATCCCACACCACTGTCAACAGGATGCCATCACTGGGTATGTGCCTTCCAAGACCTTTACACGACTTTTGGGAAAATAAATCGGTTTTATGATCTGACAGTGCTATGAAGATGCTGGAGATCTTTGTTGCATGTCATAGCCCCCTCCCTGTATCCTTGCTTCCTGTCTGTCTACTGTCAACTGCAGATTGTCAACTACAGATAAAGGTGAAAAGGCCCAAAAAAGTATTTGAAAGCTACAACTTTGTCAAGGTTACATTTGTCATCAGGTAGTAACCAATAGGATAACCCAATGTTTTGTTGCCCCGTCCAACCTCTCCAACCTCCTCTGTCCAGCCTCTGTGGTGCCACATCATCAGCAGCATCACACTACTTCCTCTTGTGCTGCTGATAAAGAGCAAAAGTGTCATTTTAAGCCAGATTTTGTAATTTAATTCTACATAAACCAGCCTCCACCCACCATGCAGCAGTCTCAGTTATTTACACAAGACATCCGAAGCTGAAAATGAATGATTGAAAACGACCAAACACACTTTCTCCTGCATTGTTTTTGCTTGACAGACTTCCAGGTGTTTGCTTTTTGTGTTGATCCATATTAACTGTGAATTTGTTAGTAACCATGTGGCTGATTAGTGTACGTTTCATGAAGGCTTGAGTTTCTCTCTGACTCACTGCCCACCCAGCAGGCATCATGGGTAGCTATGAGCGGAAGAGAGGTATAGTGGGAAAACATGGGGGCCTGGGGTCGACGTGTCACCATTGCTCAGTGTCCTTTGGCCTCGTTGTCGGTCCACACGCACACACACATATGAAAATGTCCAAGCCATCAGCTTGCATGTGACATCAGAGTTCTGACAAAGACAAGCTGGCCCAGCAGTCTCAGTTTTAACAAGCTCCAGCTGAGGGTGGACACAGGCCACTGTGAGTATGAGTGTGTGTTTAGGCTGGTACCCGCAGTGACACAAGGCGGCCTGTATATGTGTCTACTCCTTCATTTCCTGCTCCTGTGAGGCAGACTTTCCTCTCACAGAACATGGCAGCTCACCATTGGGGGGCAAATGGGCCTGTTATGAGTGAGTGTGTGTCACTGTGTGTGTGTGTGTTCTCTTACCAATGGGAAAGAAAAGTCATGCACACCAAAAGGAATCAATTTCACTTGTTGCTGATTAAGGCATGACTCCACCCCTTTGCACTCCTACCTCTGCCTCCTCCTCCTCCTCCTCCTCTTGGTCCTCAGCTGTGAGTGATTAAGTTGAAGGGAGGGCGGTTGGGGGAGTTGGAAGGGTGAGAAGAGGGGACAGGGTACTCACTCACTGGCTGAGTAATGGCTTCCAGAGATCCCCGACTCCCTGGCTCTGTGCAGCACGAGGGCTAATCAGGAGTGACGGCTCGGCCCGTTTGGACAGTGTAAAGGCAGCCCCGCTCCTGTCAGGCACAGACATGGACAGCCACTCCCCCCTTTCTCCCTTCACCGCAGGACCCCAACCGCGAGGCCACTAGTCCCTGCCACAACCATCTGACAGGGAAATGTTGAGAAAGAAGAAGGAAACGGAGGACGGAGAGAAGAAGAATAGAAAAAAAATCAGGCAGATATGAGGTTGAAAAAGAGAAAAGGCAGCCAAAGAATAGCACAGAGGGAGATACATATGAGGCCTGTGTACAGTGCAGTGGTTGATGCGGTGTGCTGGTTTCATGTTTGTGCGTGCTTCTGTGTCAGATTGACTGTGGGTGTTTAATGGAACCTCTGAGCAGCTGGGGAAACCCATCGTGTTCATTTAACAGTACAGATCTCAAGAAAAGCAATACCGAGGTTACTGCGCCTGTGTGTGTGTGCATGTGCTCATGCACGTGCACATATCGCATGTGTGTGCGCGTGTGTGTTTGTGAGGGTTACGACGCGGTCTGCTGATTCGTGCTGTTTCTACGGTGATTGGTTTCCATCACGCGTCTGAGGGCTAAACCATCGACAGCGCTCTCTCTTTCCCCCCCGACCTGACTTCTTTTCATTTTTCAATTTCACTTTCATCAACTGCTGCCGCCTGTTTTTTCATTTTTCTATTTCCAGCCGATGACAGAAAGCGTGTGAAGTGTGAAATTAGAAAGAGCGTCTGTAAATAATGGCGTGTAACACTGAGAACACACACATGAACAAACACGTACGAACACACATATACTCTATTGCATAAGCTATGAGACAAAACTCATTACCTTCAAACTGAGCGATTGGAAAAAGTGAACTGAATACTTAGACTTGCCTCTAAATGACATAATTACAAACAGCAGATAATACTGAGACTTCTTATTTGATTTTATCAAGTGGGAATTCAGAATACTGTCCAAAACATGCAAAAAAGAGCCCAGTGTTACTTTATGGCAGTGAATGAGACATAATGAGTGGAGTTTAAGTGTGTTATTCCATCCTTTGGGGTCTCTCTATGAAGGAGCCCCTGTTCTATGTCGCTTTTTTGGCACACACACACTCTCACACACATCTTATCCCCCCACCTGGGTTTAACTGTCTGACAGAGTGAGATGTTGGCGAGGTGGATGACTGGAGAAGGAGGTCAGGGGCGCAAGGGCAGTCAGGTCCCTTAGACGTCCATCAAAATGACAGGTACCCCTGCCTTAAAACTCTGTGACCCACCCCAAAACCTAGTTTCCCTCCTTTTTTTGCAGACACACAAACACGTGAAAGCATACACGCACACACACACTGAATTACCAGGCCTAAAAAGTAGCCCCGCAGCGAAGGAGACCAGCTCTCCGCAATTAGGACATTCTGCGGCCATGAAATCATTCTGAAAATTAGCTCCAGGAAGCAAGAGGAGGGAGACAGAGAGACAAAAAGAAAGGAGAAAAAAATGTGTCTAAGTAAAAGGGTGAAGTTAGGGGAGGAAGAAAGTGTTCTGGATCTCCTCAGCAGTCAAACAGACGGGCCACATGTGCTGGCAGGGTGAAAATGAAAGAATTTAGAATTATCCCAGATAATGACGGCTGTTAAGATTAACAATTAATCCTCTGGCCTCATGACACGTTAGATTTGGATCTGGGGAAATGGCTCTAAAAGGTGCGAAGGGCTCAAACAAGGACTCAGTCAGCTCCAACACACTTTCTGTGCATATGTGTATGTGCCTCCAGCGGCTGACGGTGTCCAGGCCCCAGGTCCTGACAGGAGAAGGAACCAGGGTTCGGATCTCAGCTCAAGACTGAGGAGACCTGCTCTATGTTCTCCGTTCTTCCTGGACTTGGCTACAGCAGTGTCTGTTCTGCATTCTGCAGATCTGCCGCGCTGCTGTCGCCTCTGGTTTACCCCACTGTGACCTTCTGCCATTACACAAACAGCATCTGCCAGCGATCAACCTTCGACAAGCCCTAAGTAACGGTGGGACAACATTACCCAGTGCCACCCCGACCCTCAGGCCATCCTGTCTTCTAAGCTAAACATTTGAGGGACAGACTTAGGGATCACTTGCTGCTGGCGATTTCAACTAACTTTAGAATAAATTGATGTGTGTCTAAGTGTGTGTGTGTGTGTGTGTGTGTGTGTGAGGCCAGCTGTGGGTTGTTAGTAGTGAACTCTGCTCAGTGGGGAAGGGGCACCAGATGGTTGGCGGGATGGAACGATGGAGAGTTGAAAGGAAGAGGTGTAAATCGCAATTAGAGAAGACAAAGAAAAGCCTTCAGACTGGAGAAATGTGGATAAACTCCAGTGTTCAGCACAGACGCGATCCAAAGCTCAACTTTTCCATCGCCTTAATCCAGTTCAATCCTGCCGAGACACAAACACTCACATCTAAACAGACACACAGTTGCTAGGTAATCGATACACAGCAGCTTCATAAACAGATTTAGTGTCTATGCCCTCTGATGTGGGCATGTAGGCAGTGTGTCTGCAGTCTGTGTGTTCCTGCTCATGCATCACCACGAGTGTGCAAATGCAAACAAAGTCCGTGTTCATTTCCACTTTGACGCCTTCTTGAAATGCACTTTTTTTTTCCCATGGAGTTCTGCTTATCTGTCGAGGGGAAAATGAGAAGACACGCTGTTCCAAGGTCCTGTAATCCAGGTCATGTATCGTTGCAACAACATGTGTTTTTCTCGACATGGGGAGAGTCTGACATTCAAGCAAGGATCACGCGATCGGTTGAGCTGCTAATCAAGCGATGGGAGAGGTTTGGGAATTCCTTGGGAGGCAGACAATGGAGGCAGCACTGTGTTTTTGTGGTATCCGGAGCAGCAGGCATTGGGAAATCAAGCTCTGCTGAACACCAGCCACACACACACACACACACACACACACACACACACACACCATTATTTGACAAACGTTTGGCAAGAGAGGTACGCATCTTGATTAAAGGCTGTATGCTTGATGTATGTTTCTGCTGATGACATGTTTCTTTCCCAGAGTTGTCAGCGTGTATGGACATGTTAACTTCTCCTTTGAGTCAGCGTGCTTGTGTGTGTTGGTGTGCATGCCTCCTATCTGATTAGCTGCTGTTTCTTTCAGGTGTCCCTTGTACTCTTTGCTCTTTAATCAGAGTTGAGGCCCCTGCTATAGCCGGAAGGAAACCCTGTTCCAGGAAGTGCGTGTCTGACACTGTGCAGCTGGCCTCACTGTGGCCTTGGTGCCAGTCGGACATCTATTCTGATCTGAGGAAGAGGAAAACCGCCAGTCTTGTTGTTAGCCATACCACAATCTAGTTACTGTAGACCCCTTCCCCTGAATGGAAGGTTTGGTTTTGTGTGTGTTTGTTTTGAGCTCAGTGACGGACATCTTGTTGATGGATGTGACAGAAATACACACCGGTTACAGTCCATGACTCAACACCCCTGCATAAAATTTTCTAAGAATGTACTTCATTTAAAAAAAAAGAAAAGAAAAAAACGTCAAACTTTGGTGAGGCTATGATGCTGAAGTGCATCATGGGTCACCAAGCCCTCACTCAGGCGCTGAGAGATGATGTCATACTTAGGAAACCACCACTGGGACAGCAGCAGGGAAAATAGGAGCTGTAGCATGAAAACAGGGGAACAGACAGAGATTGGAGGCGACGGCTGTGATGTGTTTCTGGGCGCTGTAGCTGAGAGTGTGCAGAGCGGTTGCTGCCTGGCTTAGGGTTTTTAATAAACAGCCTGTTGAAACATGACAGGACTATTGGGTGAAATCATAGCTGTTTTACTCTGGTGACTGCTATGACTCCCTGATCCTGGGAGTCATAGCAGATCAGGGCAGGGTAGGAGTCGGCTTTTATGATTGTCAGTGGTGACACATTTGGTTTACTCTAGATTTTGATCAATAGGTGTTTTCACTGCAGAGTGCTTGAGACTTTTTCAGATTTTGTTTACCACCAAATAACTGCTTAATCTAGTCCAGGGGTGGGCAATCCTGTTCCTCGAGGGCTGCTATCCTGCATGTTTTAGATGTTTCCCTCTTGCGACACAGCTGATTCATATGATCAGGATCGTTATCAGGCTTCTGTAGAGCTTGATGATGAGCTGATCATTTGAATCAGGTGTATCGGAAGAGGGAAACATCTAAAACATGCAGGATAGCGGCCCTCGAGGACCAGGGTTTCCCACCCCTGATCTAGTCGACCAGTTCGAGAAAGGTGCTTGTTACATTATTGATGAGCATGTGAAGCTCCTTCCCCAACACTTTTCCAAACTATCCAGTGGCATCTGACCGTATCTGTGCTTTCTGAAGCTACTAATCTGAGTAGCGCACCCACTCACATTCACGACATGTGCATTATTATTTCCAAGGGGAAATTTATCACACAGGAGATAAAACATAGAACACAGACTTGAACATAAAAACAATAACAATAAAATAAACTAATTGATACGCAAAACAAAGTCTGTGCCATTATCCACATTCAGACTGTTACTGCATCATTCAACATGCATTTGAGTGTGAACGTACGTCACTGCTATTAACACTTTTGCATTCGGAGACAACACATCATCAGAAATCTTTAACGATCCTTAGCCATTTGTTGATGAATGTTGTTGGTTGGAGGATTCCAATTTGATACAGTGCAAAGTTCTCGTAATATCTGGCAGCTTGATTGTTTATGTAGTCTGTGCTTATTTACCCTAAACATCCAATGTACCAATGGATTTGTATTATCTGTAATAAGATGACAACATATGTTCTGATTATCTGTGTGCAGTGTCTGTATCCTTCATTGCTTCAATTCATCTAAAGTAAATCCCTGCTTGTTTGCATAGATTCAAGTTTCTCTATTGACATCGTGAACAACAATGCTAGCTCTACAACACTTTATGTTCACTCTGAGCACACCTTGAGGAATTCGGTACAGTTGCAAAACAAATTACACCATTTTTCTAAGCTGCGCAGTTGTCAATTGGCCGTGGAAACGCCGCAACCATGGGAAACAGACAAAACAGGATATACCAACCACCCACTCATGGCAGTCAGTGCTTCCAAAGGCAATTTGGAGGACAGAAAGGATGCTGATGTGAGCAGAAAGCAACCTTGCCTTCCACAATCCCTCAACAGACGTATTATGCTGCTGTTAGGGTGAGGGGTGAGAGGTTATAGGCGAGGGTGGGGGGAGGGGAGGTGAGGTGCCTTGCCTCTGGATGACAGCTCTCTCCCTCATCCATACACCAGCTGCCTCTGATGCATACACACATATGCTGACATTCATGCGTAAGCACACTCTACACATTAACCCAGTCAACCTCCGTCCCCCCCAAGCTCCAAGTGCTTTATTTTCAGCATGGACTTTTTCACCGTTTGATGCCAGCACTATTCACTCATTTTTCATGCAGGTGCTTCATGTTTTCTCCAGATTTGTCCTGAGATCACAGTTTGACATTTACCCACTGCACTGAGCTCTTCGTGATGCCTGACAAGTTGAATTAAATGAGCACTGGTCTATATTTGATGACGATGCCACACCAAACACTTAAGTTGTAGCTGATATGGGTTGTTTTGGAGCGACGTCAGTGCACTATGGAGATGCAATGGGTGCTGAAAGGCTGTAAGAGGTACAGGCCTGCGGGGCAGATGTTAAACACACTGTGACTGAGGGGAGACAGAGCGAGAGACAGGGCTACTGTCAGAACCTGACTGCTACACCACACTAAAAATAAAACACACAGAAACTGCCATGAAGAATGAGAGGATGGGGAGAAGAGAAATGGTTTTGTTGTTTTAAAAGGAGAGGGTTCATCTTTCAAGAATAGACCTCAAAGTGTGAAACATCTGCACGCCGAGTCAAGTCTAATCAAACTGTGATCAAAGATCTCCCATCTGTGGGAAAGGAATTGCAAATCTCGGGTGAAGAGGACATATTCCTGATTTCTTTCCTGGTGGTTTGATGTAGGTCTGAGCCGTCAAGGTGATGGAAATGAGCACAGGCGCTGATCCGTGGGCCCGATCGACACGTGTGCTGGCCCGTGAGCGCTCCGATGATCTCCCCTTCTCCTCCTCCTTCTCCTCCTCTGTCATCTCTCCGTCTCTCCCATGGTTTCCTCCCATGGTTTATTATTACGGCATAATCGCTTCCATCTGCCTGTCAAGCCACCGGGTAGACCGAGATCAGGAACAAAAGACAGTGAGAGCAAGAACGAAAAAGAAGGCAGGAGGGATTTTTTCTCTCCAACACAAACACATCTCCTCCCTCCTCTCGAAGTCCCTCGTCAGAGCAAATCAAAATGCTGCAGAGTCACTTTTCTCTTTCTGTCCAGGATATTGTAATTCAGCATGACTTCTGGACAGCTTCATGCACAATTAGGAATTCAGCAGCTTTGGTCAAGAAAATGTGATTCAAATTAGTGCTGTATTACATTACTGTTTACTTATGATCTCTCCTGCCATCCCACACCCATTCACTTATTCTTTTCTGGCTGTCTTGTGTGTGCATGTGTGAGTGTTTGAATGCATGAATCCAGTTACATGTATGATGTACATCCACACACACACACAAAGCAGAAATGTATTTAAGTATTTGAATCCCAATAAACCCACTGCAGTGCAAGCTGTAGACACTGTGAAAAAACACAAGCTTGTTATGCTGTTCGATTCCCAAATCACAAGGCAATGACCGGTAGCAATCAGCTGTGTTGCAAACAAATATGTTTGATGTGTACATCTTGGGTCAGTGGAGGGGCGAATGAATACTCACTAACAAACCACACAGGACCCCCAGTCCTGTGATCTTGAATCAGATTAGCCCATCGCCCCAATTACAGCCAATCAAAGCCAATTAAATCCAATTATGACCAATTATGGATAATTAGAATGCCCCAGAGATTGATAGCTTAGCGAGATGAGGCAGCAGCCTGTCACTTTCCAAAAACTGTCACACTCGTCTTTTTTTGCATTGGTCTTTCAATACATCTCTGTCCAAATCACAGGACTGGATCTTTTCAAGGGATGCCAGCTGACTTCAAAAAGACTTTGCGATAACAAGGAAATCTAAAAATATAAATAACACTGGACTATGTCTCTCTCTCTGTCTCTTGCTTGTCCATCTGTGCTCTTGCCTCTACTGCTTCCAAATTGTGGAGGTTCCCACTAAAAACTGAAACACTGAAATGAATGACCACCAGTCTGCTGAGTGCTGTAACCACTGCCAGTTTAAGATGGTTTTCCTTGTTGCTTTTCTAAGACATATGACCACTTTGATTGTCAGCCATTTACCACAAAACAATCGTCTCTTTCGGCAGTTGGGTATTTTGGTAATGTGGTCTGCAAACTGCAAGTAAGAGAAGGCAAAGACCTGCTTTTATTCTCAATTTCAGATCATTTCCAAAGTAATGTTCTTAAAAATATCAAATGCCATACGGCTGTATTTTCTAGGGTTTCCCTGTATGGTGAATGTTTTTGCAATAGTTCAAGCCCTCTCACTGGGTGCTATGGAATGTCTATGGGTTATGTTATTGTATGGCTTTGAGTTTCGGACTGCCAGGGTGTTGATGTTTGACTTGGGTTGATACGAGGTATATGGACACATATTTCCATCTTTCAGACACTGCCCAGACATGGAGAAACGTGGAAAATGAAACAGGTCTTCAGTTTAAGCTCAAGCCGACATTCTTTAGCTCCACAGGTCCATCGCTTTTGTCCATCAAACGGCAGGACTCCTGTCAGTCAAAAGGTCAACCTATGACCGTGCCCCGATCCGCCTCTTGTCATCATTCAGTCCACTTAAGGCAGTTGTAGCATAGCCTTTCATTTCAACAATTCTGTTTTCCATTCCAAAGAGCGATTGATGTTATCGTTTTGATTAAAATCACTGTTCAGATATTCGGCTCTAATGGCTGACAGAGAATAATGAGGCCCATTCCAGAAAAGGTCCAGCCAAGATAAAGTGCGGAGCGTAGTCTGTTGCTGTTTTGAGCATTTTGAAGACAGAAATAATTGCTACAAAATACTCACATAAAAGCTTCCTTGTGTTTGACCTCGTCAGATTTCCAAGATAGTGCCTACAGGGCTTTCTCTTTGGATGTGAGCTGACTAGGACTGAAATAACCTCGGCCACAAAAACTACATGGTGACACAACTTTGGATAAACCCCATTACTAGTTATCAGATGAAAATTGGGGTGTTTTTTTTTTTTTTTTTTTTTTTTAAACATCACACAGCGTTTTTCTACATGTCTCCTTTCCTCTGTCACACACTTCACTCCCTTCTGTGGTTCATTCCCTTCTCCGGGGTTATATAAGTTCATTTACTGTATATCTGTGTGTGTTTGGGGTGGAGGGTTCAAAGGAAACATAGAAGATAAACAAACAGACTTGCAGAACCGTCGAAGGCTCAGTGCTGATTGCACGGCTTAGGCTTACTCTGCCCCGATTTATTTGTCTATGTCACTGAGATAAACATCACAGTAACCCTTCGACAAGAAAAATGAACCCACAAGAGGATTGACGCTGGCCAGCAGAAACTGCTCTCACATGCAGATTTGTACATGCTCAGATGTAAAATGCACCCACAAACATACAGGCCCTCCCTATTTTAGATGCACACACATACACATTCCTTCATGCCTTCCCTGGCCCCTGCAATGAAGAGATCTCTTTAAGAGCTGTCAGTCAGTGCTGGTCACCATGGAAGTGACTCAAGCGCACAACAAAGACCTTTAAGAGTTTCTCACAAGGCAAAAAGAAAGGCCCAGAGAGAAACACAACAAAGAAGAAGACAGAAACAGACAGCGAGAGATTTACCGGGAGACAACATCAACAACTTGCGAGGCAAGGAGATTGACTGACTGAGCGAGTGAGACGCCACGCAGATGAAGACGGATTGAATGGATGTGATGGACAAATGAGACAGAAACATACTGCGATAAAGAGGTTGGGAGGCAAAATTGAAGAAGTTGGCATTAAGGGAGAGAGAAGCCAAATAGAGAGGGGAAGCAGATTTACCAAGCCTCATTAAATACATGGAAAACCTCTCTCCACTAATGCACACATATACACCAAAAATATCACACAACTATATACACCACACATGTGCAGATATAACTTTTTGGAGCTTTTTCTGTACTTTTAAAAACCACCGTGGGCGGTGGTTGGTTGAGGTGGCCAAAAAAAAAAAAAAAGCCAGAGGGAGCGTGGGACAGTGGGTCAAGAGGTGAGGGGTCACTGGGTGCAAAAGGGGGCCGGGGCAATGGTGCCTGTGGCTGTGAGGTCAGATGGGAGTGTGGGCCTCGGGCAGGGTGCCAGGGTGAAAGACACTTGGGTCGGCACTGTGGATCTGCTTGGTGAGAGGGGTATGGAGTGGTGTGTAGGGTGGAGGTCCAAAGGATTAGGGTGGAGATACACACTTGAAGATTTCCTGAAGTCAACTGAGCATCAAAGTAATTCACTCATGCAGTGTTTTCCAAATGTGATGCTCGAATGGAATATCATCCAACACCAGCAACCTCTGCCAAGAAACCACCAACTTTGGGTGGAGCAGCTTTATGTTAACCAAAAAGAGAAGAAAAGAGGATTTATATCTAGAATTTATGCTAGCCTGTACCCCTTTTTCACCCACACACACAGACACCTACACAAACTCCTTCTCACACAACCCTGGACCTATTTAGACTTAGTTTCAAGCACTTTTCATTCCAGTTTTGACTGAGAGGCACAACTGAGAGGCAGTCAAGCTGCTTCTTAAGACTCGGTGACACAATGATAGAAAGCAGCACAGAGCAGTGACAGATAGAGTGAAAGGGCGAAAGAGAGGGGAGGAGGAGAGACAGTGAAAAAAGACAGAGGCCTTCAGTGGAAGCAAAAAAGTACCCACGGAGAGAGAGAGAGAAAAAGAGAGGGACTTGTTTGAAAAGAGGGTGAGAAGATGAGAGAGAGCCAAAGAGAGGCAGAGGAAGGGGAGGCGAAGAGAAAGAGTGAAGCGCAGTGCTGAAAAAGAAAAGGAGAGTGAGTAAAAGAGATTACTTTCAGGTTCATAGACGCTCTTTCTGGCTGTTTACTGGCTGTCACTCAGTGCCTGGCTCCTAGGGGGAGGGACGGCTGGCTCTCATTGGTGTCATTCACCTGTCAATCGACCTGACAGGCGGACCATAGGGCCCCATGTTGTGGTGCGGAAACTGTCTGTCAGCCATGCAGCAGCTGCATATGACATCATCCAAGATCAGGTTTGGAACAGGCATACCCAAAACTGTGTGTGTGACAAGGAACATACACACATACATGTTAAATTTGGAAATGTGGACTATGGAAATAAAATACCATCAACACCTTTTTGCTGCCTAAAGACGCACACATACTTTGAGACACACAACTTAACTCCCTGTGGACTGTAAGTGGCCTTGCCAATCCCTTGGCTGTCCTCCCCTCCACTTTGCACCCCAAAAGTCCTTGTTATTGGCAGGGAAACAACCCCAGGGCATCTGCACACCAGAACACACACACACGTTCATCTGCACACATGACAAGCTAGACAGACATGTGAAGAGGCAACACAGATTTGAGCGCACATCTTGGCTGTAATTAAGCGCGTATAAACACACACAACACAGATGACGATCAGTATGTGAATAAACCCTATCTCGTTTACCTTGGCACAGACAAACATGCGCAGGACACACACGTAGCTCGCACAGAGACGGCTTGGCAACAAGACAGCACCCATCTGTTTGGAGCTAATTTAACATGGTCACTAAAACAAAGGAGACAAAGGCCCGTCTTGTGAATAATGATGAAGGGACTGTCAGCTGAAAAACACTTCTGGCTCTCATGTGTATGATTTACTCCGTCCATCTCTTATTGGTTTACACGGCACAATCAAGTGTTTTTTGGTTGGACGACCAACGCTGACAAACGAAGGAGTTGTGAGGTCTTTTAACTTGTGTGTGGGAGGTATCAGGGTATGATCTGGAAAAGACACACACTGAATATGTTTTCACTCTAGTGATGGTTGGTGTGCATAATATTCCACGAAAAGACAAATGACAGCATGTATAATATTATATTTAATGTATGTATAGTAAAAGACTGACAGCTTAACATCACATACTATATAAGTATACTGGCAAGATTAGAGTAGGTACTGTATAGACTCTTTTCATTAAAGACAATGCAACAGGTCCCTGTAGAAAATGCACATGAAAATAATAAAAGTAATGATGGCTGAATTCCATTTAGCTGCCTCAGTTTTAGTTTTCTTTCCCTTTTTTTGTCCGGTATTGTGCATGTTAGTTTACTGTCAGTTTCTGATAGTCAAAGAGAGCAAATGTTAATGTGGAAAAAAAATCTTACAAAAAGTTTAGTCATGCACATTTAGCTTTTTTTAAGTGTAAAATATTTCACAATTCACGATAATTACTTGAAGTTATTTAACTGATTTAGAAAATCAACAATATTAAAAACATGATTGGCTTCTAAAACATGACATTGTTACAGATCACATTTCATGAATTTTAAAAAGCAAATTAAATGCACTTTAGTTTCTCAGAACTTCCAAACTCCAAGATTATGGCAACAGCTCATCCATTAAGTCAGAAAACATTCAAGTAAGACACTCTGAGACCTGCAGCCCTCTCTCGCCTCCATAAAGACAACTGTGCCAAAATCTCCAGTCGTCAGAAATGTTACTGAATGCTAATTTTCTCATTACACGTGGCAGAAATAGCAACTAGCTATAAGTTCAAGAGGCATTTTGATGCTGGTATTTGGTCACAATTATTATTTAAAACTTGTATTGTGTATGTATTTGGCTTGTTTTGGTTTTATGTTTTGTATGAGATACACACCAAGTAGAAGACATCAGGAGGAGGCTGCAAACTTTTTCAAGGCATAGTGCACTTCTGTTTCTTTACAAAGTTTAAAATTCTGGCTATTTAATGGAGGGGTACGAAATATACTATAATGGAATAAATTACCCAAAGACTTTTGTAACCTCTTTACATGAATTAAGCAGTGATGACTTAATCATTCTCAAAATCTTGCACATTTTACTTAACTGCTCTTATTTTACAGCTGCAGTTATTATTACTTTGTTAAAAAACATACATATAATAATTTCTTGTTTTAGATAAACTACCAAACTAAATTCTAAACCATTAGTAATGTATAATAGATAATAGTTTAAATACATGCAATTTCAGTTTTTATGCTGTGGTAATACTATTTTGCTAATGTGAGTTGTTCTTACATTGATACAAAATAAGATAATTGTATTTTCCACTCCCACTGTCATGAGATCAGACTTGTGCGCACAAAGGCAGGCTCACATGCAGCCGTGCTCTACACACAAACAGACACAGCAAATGGGAAATGGGAACTGTTGAACCATATCACTGTGACAGCTATTATGACAGATGACTGTATCATCTTCGGGAGGAAATCCCTTTCTTTCTTCGCTTGTATCTTCTGAGACCTGATTACTCTCTGGCTTGTACGCGGTTTTCTATATTGGGGTCAAAAGGCAACATTTTCAGAGGTCATGGAAGAAAATAAAAAGAGGCACACTTACATGAAGGAGCACAGATTAAAGACTAACATGCCTGGGTGGCATTATAGGGAGAGAGACAGCACAGGCTGCCATTTTATTATTTTTATGTCAGCTTTATTTTATCAACATAAAACTTAAATATAAATTCACACGGTTTATGAAGTTGTTTTTAAGCAAAAGCCTCATGAAAAAGCTCATATATTAGTTTGATTGCCCTTCCTAATCAACAGAGTTTACCCAGCTATTTATTTACATGAGGGATGTAGTGATGATGTTGTTTCTTTATAACTCCACTGATCCTCAGTTTACACAGGCATGCAGACATTCTTTGTAGAGAACAGGCTGCTCTGCTGAGTGTCCTCGCCTCCGCCTGTGATGTGTTGCCTGCTGACAGTTTTGTCTTTTGGCAAAAGCAACCAGGCCGGTGTTCATGCACCATGACAGTCCACAGATTCTTGGAGTGCCTTGCATGAATGCTCAGAGGGTTCAGAATGGTTGCTCCCAGTTACATCTCACTTGGATCACACAGAGCTGCTGCCCACAAAAGGAACTCTTGCTATTGATATGCTGCTACTATTGATATTACTTTATTTCAGTTGAATAAGCTGATGACTGTAAATTTTTTACCACTACAGCAGTGAACTGTGGACCAGCGATTTCTTGAAAGAACTGCTGAGTGTGAATGTTCCACCACAGACAAGAGCAGAGTGTTTTGTAAAACTTTCTCTGTTACTTTCTTCTCCTCTTTTCTCTCCCTCATCTGTTTTTCCTCCTTGGCTCTGCACCTTAAAATGATGTTGTTATTCCAGATGGCTCGGTGCTATATGGAGAACAGACAAGAGGAATACTTCATTGAAAATATGAAAATATGTCAGCATGCGGACATCATTATGGCTGCCTAGATCATTTAAGCTCCCCAAAAATTGCATCCAGGCTGAGAAAAAAATAATAAATGTGTGCATGCATGAAGGCTTGACATGTATTCCTGTGCGTTCGTACAGAGCTCAGATGTCCAGATTTCAAACATATGTCTGCTTGTTTCTCAGAAACCTCAATAGCAAATCATATCTAGCTCTAACCCAATTAGCTTTACATCTGGTTTAGAAGCCTCAAACCTGTGGCAACAGAGAGACAAATAAAAAACACAAGACAAACTGAGACATGCTGTCTCCAGAGCAGAAATGAACTCCAAGAGAGAAATATATGTTTTACATTCCTCCCTCACGCACTGTTTTATTTCACTTAGATTGGTCCAGGGGAGCTTAGTCTCCTTGTGGGGCTTGGTCTTTCCCTAAATCTGCCTCCAGTGGATCCTGAAAGTGCCCCAGTGCCAAATGAGCAGCGTAAAGCATGCCCCAAGGCATGGCCCAAAACGACACCCTAACAGCAAAGCTGTCAGCCCATGAGCCAATGCACTAAAACATGAATGCGGCCGAACTGTTCGGTTTTATAGCCTACAACTCCCAGTCACAAGCCCTCTAATGCCCCGTTTAACAAGCTGAAAATCCTCTATTTATTTCCCCTCCATCTCCCTTTAGGAGCTCCTCCATTACTATTCCCAAACAAAGACGAGCTGAAATACGCTCCATGTAGCGCGTATATGGTAGTGTAAATGTTGTTAATGCTCGGACGAGGTGTTTAAATAGATGCTGCTCTGTGTGTGCACATAGGTGAGTGCATGTATGTGCTGTATGCAGGCTGTAGTGACTTTGCAAAAAAAAAAAAAAGCTTCTCGTGCAGCAGTTAATATCGTCTGTGAACACTGGAACTGCAGTGAAACCAATACAGATGACACAGTTTGAGTGGCTTATAAGCTGCGTCTGTTTGTGTGCAGGCAGCTGTATAAATGGATTGCAGCAGATAAAGAAGGAACTGAGGAAGGAGGAGAACAGTGAAGTCAAGAGGTAGCGCTGTGGGGGTCGAGAGGTCTGGGAGGGATGGTGGGGGCCACTGTCTCGACTCTCCCATCATAAACACAGCAGATTGGATGAAGTCCTCATCGGCGTTACACTCCACCAGTCACAGTCCAGTGAAACCAGCACCGTGTCCCCTGCACATACACACTCCCCCTCCCACCTCCAACAATAGTGTCACTCTTGAAAGCTGAAGAGACACAGGGAGTGCTCCATCATGGATATTAGCTATGGGGATCAGTTTCTTTAAACAAGAGAGGAGGGGTGTGCTTTTTTAGCCTATCGTGTAACAACTGCAGATGAATACGTTTGAAGTTTTGTTTTGTATTTATTAGCTGAATTTTTACTTCAAGCCGATTTATAAGGACAATAATGTAGTGTGCAAATATAGGCCTAGTATTGTAAATGTTTTCGCCCATTTTCATGCATTTAAATCACCTCCTTGTGTGTATTATATTTTTGTTTCATTTTCATCATAGGTTTCAACACTATGAAAGTGGAAAGTGCTCATACCATTTTATTTTTATTTCACAACATACCCCTTGGGGTCCAGTTTTACCATCTCTGTTTTACCATCACCAATTAAATCAATTTTGAATGCATGACACAAAACAGCAATGAAAGCACAGCATTAAGCAGATCTGGCTTAATACAGGGTTGTGGTTATGTTTTCCAGTGAGGTTTTGTTTGCTTGCTTATTCTGCTGCGTTTTCCACCCTAAAAATACAGCTATTGGAAACATGCGAACTGTACTGTCTCAGTGGTCTAACGAATTAGTGATCTTGGAGGGAGGATGTTGTTTGGTGAGCCAAATTTTTCCCTCATAATACCAACTGTTTTCTTCTAGTCAAGCATGGCAAATCAGAGGTCATCATCACTAATTTGCATGCTTGCTCAATCACGTAAGTCCCAGTGTATTTCAGGGTATGTTAGAATTTACTAGAACGTCACTCACAGTATACCATGAATGTCCAAACAGAAAAAGGTGGAGGTGAAGAATTAAGTGAAAAATTAAAACATGGCCCAAATGCAAAATTTCAATTCCCTGAGGTGTGTGGGAATTATGAAAAGATGGGACTTTTTCAGAGGGACCAGCAAACCCCGCTGGATTAGCCACACTCGTCTTTACCAACACACCTCCAAACTATTTTCTCTGACCAAGTGTTTATAGCTTGGGGAGGACATGTTTATGTTTGACACCGTGACAGGACTAGAATCCTCAAGAGTGCTATGATGTGGACAGGAAACCCTGAATCTCTCCCCTTCACAAACATCGTCCACATTTTCCCCTCTCCTCACCCAGATCTCTAAAATAACAGCTTTGACACGATCTGCGCCGTGTTGCCCGTAACTCGAGAGCAGCCCGCTAGAACACGGAGCACTGAGGAGTCCTGTGAAAGGGAGGCAGTCAGGGAACCAGTCCACACTGGTAGAAATCGATGGGACGGATGGTATAGAGGGCCCACACAGAAGCCACTGGACCTGAGCCCCCGGTGAGATAGATCCAGGCTATCTTGATGGGGTAAGGGCCAAAGAGGCCGACAGGGGAGATCAGTGTTTCCAAGCAAAGAGGAGCATTCACCAAATGTCCCTTACAGTGGGAATAGGGTGGACTGGGTTTTTTTGGTGGCAAATCCAATTGCCTTCTTTTGGTCACAGAAGTGCAGTCAGGCCTCTGTAAACATCTGTCAGCCATTGCCTCCCGCGTCCACCCCTCCTCTCCAGACTCCAGCAATTCAGCTCGCCCTCTGACCTTCAGCTGAAGAAAGAGCAACTGTGATTTTCTGCCAAAAAACTAGCAAAGACTTAAGTTATTTGACAACTATCGCAAAAGGGGAGACAGATTTAGCTGCATGGCTGTATATGGATAAATCAGTGTTATCATAACATTAATACTTGTTTGGCTCATAATTCACAGTTCAGGAAAGTGGACTTAAGAGAGTACAGCTGTATGTTAGACGATTACAGCAGAATGCAGCAGAGTGGAAACCCCTCTGGTTATTTAGACTGTTTTTTTGAATACTTGAAAAAATGCCCAAAAGTAGTCAACAGTGGAAATAAATTTGTCTGCTTCTGCACTAATTAGCAGTTAAAATATTTTTCATTGCATATGTCGACACAAGGATACAAGCTGTTGCAAATAATAGAAGGAATATTATTTTTTAATCAAACAAGATTTTATTCTTCCTTCCTTTCACCAGTCGGTCCAACTAATAAGATCTGCCTGTGGTTTGGACAGTTGAAGCTCTGCTCTCAACCACTCTACCTCCCGTGGGATCCAGACCAGCACCATAGACTCGTGGACACAGACCAGAGCCCTCATCA
>OOFC01051308.1:64533-88050 GCA_900323345.1 Pseudochromis fuscus
CTCCTTCCCCACATCAATTACAGCCTTTCCCCGTTGCGCGAGCCCCGAGCTGTATGACCCCGGGGGTTACTGAGTCAGGGGGGGTCAGAGGTCATTCTCCCCAGTGCTAACCCAGGCATCTCTCAGAAGTTTCCGGCTCGGCGTCTGAAGCCCTGCGGCCGTGCAGAGCGCAACCCTGAGGCAGCCAGAGGAGACAGAGACACACCCCCAGCTCCATTCAAGAAAACAAAGGTCTGTTCCAGTCACTCTTGTCGAGTAAGCCAATTGTTTCCCATAAGAAATATTTCCATATACAATTTTGCCATTATTGTTATGTTTTGAGTATTCTAATATTATTAGATCCACCACTATAACTACTATATATTTATTGTTCTTGTCTGTGAGGAAGACAAGTCATCATTACAATAAAAATGCTTATAAAATGCCTCACTCCACTTTTTATGTTACATGTGAGACCACTGAATACACTCTAGGACAGGGTTAAAGTAACTCTTTTCAGGAGTTAAAACTGAAATCTTCTGAGAGTTTAAGAAACAAATCTCATGTCGAGTAAAATGCAACTCTCACCTGGTGTTTATTTTATATGAACTCTATCATGTTCATATTTTAAGGGTGGGTAAGAGTGAACATTTGATGGAGTTCATATTTCTATCCAATTTGATTTTTAACTGCACTAACTACCTCAATCACGGTGCCTACATGACTGTAACCGTATGAAGAAGTCTTTGTCATTGGCATGCTGCACACGGTCCACACACACACACACAACAAAATTTCATTTGATAACATGTTAAACTAATACTTCCTTGACCACGTAACTATAAAACCCACACAACACAGAAACACAACACATTACTAAACAACATTTACACTGCAAACAGTTGAACAGTCCAATCAACAGGCTCAGTGAACGCTACAATATTTCACTTCTGTATTTCTGTCACAGTAATCAAATGGTTTAACAGAAACAAAACAGCGTCACAAGTTTGCTGACATTAAAAACAGACAAAAAACACTTCAAAAGGTCTTTATTTACTGCTTTTACATGAAAAATTAGCCTGGTAGGGAATCTTTTGCATACAACTGTGTATGTAATAAAGGTTTTCTATTCCAATATGTGCAATGTGTATGAAACTACTTATATAGCTGATACCAGCAGCTCTCTTGGACAGGTGAGAGAAGGAACCATTGACATAAAACAAAGCCCTGTGGAGATGGTTTAGGAGGGTCTAACTTTGTTTAATGATGAACACAGCCAACAGCCAACAGTGTGGATACCTGAAAATGATGTTAAACCATAGTATCTAAGATCTGAAAGCAGCTCAATCTCTCATCTCTAGTCCAGCCATCTCTTGAATCCTACAGTGATGAATACAAATGTTGGTACACTGAGCAACTACTGCTTTCACAGCTCTTATTTTAAATATAACCAGTTTATCTGTTGCTTGAACCAATATTACATAAGAACAGATGAGGTGCTGCGTGGTATATTGAACATATGCAGAAAACATAATGGGTTCCAAGTGGTCTGCTGACTTTTTAATCTGTGATTAAAGGTAAGGGCTCGGATCAGAAAGTCGAAAGCACCTCCGTTACGCTAGCCTTTAGTGTAACGCTGTATTCAGACTGGATGCGTCAGAATTCGTACATTGCGTGCAGTTTTTACCTGTTGTTCAAGTCCAGGAAACAGAGAACAGCTGCTCTGCTTCCTGGTACACATTACAAGTTGCGTGATAAAGCTGTGGACAGACATAAACAGCGACAATAAGCTCGTCCTCCATTGCTCTTAGGTGATGTCAGGGATACGGACATACCACGTGATGCGAATTTGCCATTGGAGTTAAAACTTTTTCAGTTTATGTGTTGTGACTGTTGCGTCTACTCGCGCCTTCCCATAATCATATTCACGTAAGACTTGGTGTGAATGCCGTGTAATGAACACTCACTGATCAGCCAAAATTGACCAAAAAGGTTTTAAAATTTCCACAAAGATTACATACAATTGTCAATTTACATACAATCCATGGCTCCGTCCCATCGCTAATCCCAGGCTCCACCCCCGTTTGTGAATTCTGTAAAACACCTGTCAATCACCACAGCAGGATTTATGCATAATGTCCATTTACTTTAGGTCATACTCACCTGGTTGCTGATCAGGCTGCAGTGTCTGGGTCCTGGTACTAGAATGATGTTTTCTACTAGCACGACATCTGACTTCTTATCCCTCATGGACTACATCAGCAGGAGATTTCCACAGAGCTGACATAATACCTGGAGCCTGGAGTCCAGTGACTCAGTCTCCTCATCATCTGCTGCGAGATCCTTCCTCCTGCCATATACATACATCAGTATGTACATACATCAGTATGCAGCCGTAGGCCGCAAATTATTTCCACTCAGCTGATTCATACCTTTTTATTTACTCCTCTTGATCACTTTGAGTTTGTTTCCTCTTATTTAGGAAAACTTCGATTTTGACTTCACACTTTACAATTTCTGTATCAATGCAGTTACAAAAAGTTCAGAGTGAATTCATATAAAGATGTGTTTTTTTAGAAACTCTCAGTTTTCCTCAATCTCACAGTTTGCATTAAACTGCTCAACAGCCAACATGGTGGATCAAATTAAGATGGTAAGTATGTTGTTGTCTGTTGTGTGCGGTCGGATGGGTACATTCGTTTCATTCTAAAAGGGGACATGTAAGGCACTGGACCAGCACTGGAAAACAGCCTGTTCTTAGTAGAGCTGACATAGTGTTTTTGAGCGAGACTAAAATGCAGGATCAAAGTGGAGTTTCGCCAAGAAACTTCACAGACATGTTCTAGGGGCCTATAAGGTTTATTTAAACTTCTTGGAAACCAGTATAGTATATCTCCTTTAAAGCGTCACATGTATATGCACGTATACCGAGAATATTTAATTATATGTGTTTTAATAACAGCCTTTATGCGTTGTTTGAAGTACTAATGCAGCCCCCTCTTGCAACATGTGTGCTCCAGCTGATCAGTTAACAATACAGAAACAATAATAACAATACATTAAATAATTCTTAAGAGTTATTTTGTATATGATTATAAACAGGTATTGTGCTGCGGTGCTGTGTGTGCTTATATATCATATTCATATGGCCATGTGCACACTGGTCTTCTCTGTTGCTGTGCCCAGGAATCAACACCTCTGATGGTGTTCAGTAATGCTCCTCAAGAGCCGAAAAATGACACTATCAAAAAGTATCCCTGAACACAAGCTGTAGTTATACTTACAGATTAAACCCCAGAAATGTAACTTTTTCACTTTATTTTGAATAATTCGAGATTTTTTTTACTCCACAAATTTTCTGTGATGAGCATCTTACCCCTTTCTCTCCTCTGTTTTGAATAAACCAGTACTGCAGTGTTATTGGCAGCCCAAGCTGATGATTTAGCTTAATTTGTACCAGAGATTTTTTTTTTTTAAGATTTTACTGCGTAATTTCATGTTAAATGTTTTATGTCTGCCTTTCAAGTTCTAAATATAAAACATATGATCTCGCTTAAACTATTATCCCTTTGATACAGTGTGTGTTGTGGATGCATAAAGAAAGCAATAAAAAAAAAAAAACTGAAACTATTTATGAATGAGACAAGAGAAAGGCATATTTCAGTTTTATCTTCTCACCATGACACAAGGAAGTTACTAAAGCTACCTGGTATGTTTTAATACAATAACCACAACATCAATTTTAAAAAGTGGGCTTGTAGCTATAAAAAATCCCTGGCTAATGAGATACACAAATTAGTTTCTTGGAAAGTACCTTGAATATCTTTGGTAGGTTGCTGAGAAAATGAGGCAAAAATCAAGTTTCTTTACATTAATTACTACAAGAGAAGTATAAGCTGTGCCTGATATTAAATGTTAGAGACATTTTAATACACAGACCTCTTTAAATGTACCAAAAAACCCAAAGCTACTGAAGGAGATAAAGGAGAACTGCAGTGATAAAGTGGTAAATTTCACAATAAATGGCCAACAATCAAAGAATGTAGTGCGCAGTCAAGCAGGTTAAACAGTAAGTCGATGACTGGGGTCACGTTGTTGACCACAGAGTTTTGACACGGAACTTGGCATCACAGAGCAGAACTGTATTTCTGTCATAGTTCCCAGACCTTACAGTATCAATACCAGACACATTATCTCTAATGAGGGAGTCTGAGGGCGGAGGGAAGAGGAGACAGGGAAAAAGAGAGAGAGAAAGAGAGACACAGAGACTGTAGAAGGACCATATCTCTATTGATTAACAGGAAGAGGACCTCCTCTACACCCTCTCCTGTCCAGACATATGGGGTAATAAGGACCACTCTTCTCCACTAACCCACCCCCCCTCTTCTTTCTACTGTCTTCTCCCCTCACCCCAGCTAGAAAGCCTTTTAATCAGCCCCTGGGGGAGTACATGGATATGATATGGGAGAAAAAGGAGGGGAAGAAAGAGAGAGGAAAAGGAGACCGGGTGAGAGGAGTCCATTAGTGAAGCAGACACAATAGCTACAAGAACAGAGCTGACACAGGGAGGTTTCCTTCAGGCACAGAGCAAGGCAGAGATGCATGATAGGCCTGAAAATACACACATCCCCTTTGCTTGCAGACACGTGATGTACATAAAAATTATATTTTTGTCCCAACACTGAAGAATGATTTTAACAACTTGGAAGCGCTGCATATGATGGTGTGCACGTACATTATGTGTACACATTGAAGTCCACATTGAGGCTGATATCGCTCCAGAGTTTCCAGGTCACATCCTAGAGGGCTGTTTTTGAGCTCAGCCAGGGCCATTTTCCCCTGTTTATGTAGGGCCTTTCTGTTTTCTTTTCCAGGGAGAAGGATGCCAATCTCAGCGAGCCAGACTAACTTTATCAAAGCAGCCATCTCAGACTCTGACATCAAATCCACAACTGCTTCTCATGCTGAAAAAAAAGAAGAAAAACTGTCAGCACCTCACCCCATTGCTGGCCCCTCAGCTTCTGCTGGACTCTTGAGAGACAGTGAGAGAAAGGGAAGAGGAGGAGATATAAATTCTGTGTCGTTAAACCAATTTTGATATTGTTTGATTCTGATTGAGGTGTTAGTCATTATAACCATGCCTCCATCAGGTTAAACATAAAGAGTCATAAGCAGCTACGTTATCAGTGAACACAGGTTACAGTTGTGAGGTAAAAAAAAAAATATAAAAATAAATTTCGCAAGCCTTAGACACCAGCGCCCTCTCGTGGTCAACAACCGTATTTTATTCAGAGTAAACCAACAGCTTTGAAAAATATAATCACGTTACAGACTAAAAACAGCAATAAAATGTGGGAATTATTTTGTCTTACATGGCTTAGTGCGGCAATGAGCAACAGCAGTCCTATAATACTGTCAATAGGAGATATATTACTGCTGATGGAAGAAAGCAGAAACGCTGCTAACTTGAACACAACTGCCGTCAGTTTTTCCTGCACACCAGAGGGACATATAACGCAGAAAGGTCTGTTCAGTCCATCAGTACTAAAACAAAACCTGTAGTGAAAAGGGAAAGAAATTAAGAGCTGGAAAGGGCAATGCATTTTTCATTATTACAACTCAATTTGCAGAGAACGAGCCTGATGTAAAATTATTTCCATATGCTCCCGCTGCGGGGCGCCACAGAGTCTGCCAGAACAGCTATCATGTTTTTTATGGTGATATACGCTCTGTGGTTGGCTGATGGAGACTGCTAGACCTGCAGCGGGGAGCCAATAGGAAGGTTTGACATTGATTCCTTCATTTGATTGGCTAAATCCGCGTGTCAATCAAGCACGGATGGGGTTTGGAGGCAGAGAGCGACCAGTCTGTTGTTTTGCTCTCTGGAGGACAGAGCTCCGCAACTGAGCCTGTTCAATGACACACACTCACAAACACACACACACACACACACACACACACACACACACTCTCAGACACTGCTGCTGAGCACAGAGACCTCACAGGACCCTTTTAATATATTTACATTTAATGAGCTGAAATAATAAAGTTAAATAGAAAAGCCTCTCGGCTATAATTTTTTTAAACTCAAATTTCAAATCCATAAGTGTACATTAAATATATTATAAAGTATAATCACTCAAAGTACATTAATAAGTTGTAGCTTCTATTTACAACAAGCAAAATTTTTGGCACACATTTATTTAATGATTTGATATTTAATATAGCCTCCTATTGAAAATATCTTTTAAATAGTTATGTCCCAGTTATGATTTTAAAAAAATAATAATCTAACTTCCACCAACAAAGTCTATTCCATGAGCAATATTTTGGTTCCACGCTAATTATGAAGGCAACTGTTTATTCTATAGCTATCTTTATAATCTATTATTTTTAGTAACTATGCATAACTGAATGAATTTTAAGTTATAATGTTTTGTTTTTATTAGAAAAACATTTTTCAATAATTGTAAATAAATACAAAAATATTTTTCTAACACAATAATACAGTGCTGCAAATGTATTGATTACAAAGGACTGCACTAGTTTACAGAACATAGGATTAATTTTGTTAATTTGGCCATTAACTGATTAATTTAATTAATTCACTCCAGACTGTTTAACCTGTGCTATGTAACATTTTTCATCCACATTCCATGAAAAGTAGAGGTGCATGTTTGACCAAAAATTTGGATGGTAGGTTAAATATTTTTTTTAAAGGACTTTAAATAAAATTGGCTAAAAATACAACATGTGGATCGTTAATTTTCATTGACCTCGCACTCGACATAAATTAATATCAGATCACAGGTCAGTGTATAGAAAATAATTTTAACGCGAATTTTAACAGTATCCTTAAGTACAATAAGGAAAATCAAACAAAATAGTCCCTTGGAAATCACCTCGATTTCCCTCATTTTACCCATGAGCCTTTGCGGGACCAAATCGTACGCACGCGCACTAGCCTCCGTTGCGTCACGTATGCTTCGACCAATCAGATTCGTCCTCAGAGGAGCATGTGGGGGTGATTTAAGAGCTCTCCCCCAATAAATCTGTCAGAACTTCACAAAGTTGATTTAAATGTGTTTCACATCGTTATGAAAATACTTGTGGATTAATCAAGTGACTGCACGTTGGCGTCAGATCAATTGGAGTAGATTACTCTTCACAGCTTCTTTAAAGAGACGCGATTTGGAGCGTTTAGATTCTGGATTTGTCGATCTGTAAAGCTTGCATGAGGCGGACCGCAAATGTCAAGGGTTTTTTTATTTATATGTAGCATTGCACGACTCTGATGCAGCGCATGCACACAGCTTAGGAAGCTATTACAGTACATTTCTCCTGGTAATGGACTATATAGCTATCTCAGTAGTTGCTTAGGCTGTTGTGTGAGTGTTACATCATTAAAGCAGGTCTGTAACAATGTTGCAGCTGCATCCTCAGCAAAGCGTGATGTAGCCAATTGTCAGATAAGCTAGGTTTGACTTTCCTGCTGGATGTTTGCCTGGAGGGCTCCAGTTCAACGTGCACTGGCTGTTTGCTCCTCAGACAGCTAGTGCGTGTTGAACTTGTTGTTGTGTTGAACCAGACGTGTGAGAACGACTCATTATATCCCCTGTAATTGAATACGATTTTCCAGACTTGTTTGTCATGCAGTGGCACATAAAAAGTCTGTCTAGAGTAAACTATTTCCACAGGACTTACAGAGGGTTTTCATCTACAGGGGTAAAAACATAGTGCACAAATATTCAAACGTAAAGAGGTCACAGTGTGGGTATGTATCCGCTGGTAGGCAATGCTGTATAAACCCATGTGAAGTGTTGCTATCCAGCTGGACTTGGTAATGCCTATTTGGTTTTCACATTATATTATTATTGTTGTTGTTGTATTGCCATGCATGCGGCTCTATACATCAAATCTACAAAATAGATAATTAAATATTGCATAAATGCAAAGGGAATCTGCAGAAACACGTCCGTTATCATTTTATCAGCTGACGTAAATGAACACAAAAGAAATAACTAATATAATTGTCGTCTTTACTTGCTAAATAGGTTGACATGTCTAAAAAAAAACAAAAAAACAAGTTTATCAAAATATGTGTAACATTTATTAATTAGCCTACTGAGTTTATTATTTAAAATCAGTAGAGGAGGGCGCTGAAAGGTTATTTATTATTTACCACTATTCGGCAGCAGGGGTCGCAATGTAACCAGCTCACACAGAGGCAACACTTGAAACATTAAGAAAAAAATCTTTCCTCCGACAACTTGTATCAGCATGAACGTTGTTATAAATGAATAGAAATGGCTCAAGTTGCGCTTCATTCGCCACAATCAGAAGGAATTGTTGTACTTGTAGGATAACAATAGACACAAGTAATACTTAATATACTAATACAAAACAATAACACTTAATATTTTAATATTAGAAAGTTTTAGTACACGTTGTTGGAATTATTTTGGGAGTTTTAATTTATTTAATTTTGGAATGCATTTTTTATCTTTACATTTGGTTAGGGTCAGGTTTTATGTTTACTAAAGAAATACTTTTAGTAATGTAAAGAAGGCTGTATGTATCTTTTGTTTTACTTCATAATAAATGTATTCAAAAGGTGAAATGAGTGACTGCTTTAAGTCTGTTTCTTCTGTTCAGTATGTCTCAAGGCTGTCTCTCATTACATCATTGACATAGGCCTTGGATTTCTAGCAAGCATGTATTAGTCTGACCAGGCAGGGATCCCAGATCTCTGATTATATCAGTATTAAGAAATGAAACCTTCTACTGCCTTACTGCAAATGCAAAACAAAGAAAAACTTTATCATTGGTTTTGTGCACATGGTTCTCACTGTGACTTAAGATTGTAAGAGGAAAAAAACAAACAGGACCAAGAGAAATCATCCAGATAGAACTTATCCTGTACTATTACATCTGAAAATGGTTTATGTCTCTGTTGCGTTAGAGATGAGCCGTGCAGGGGGAACTTCAAAAAGTTGCATATTTGTTTAAAAAAAAGTCTCCTTTTACAAATTTTGGATGAAGGAACACATACATATACGTGATCAATAAAGGTATAAAGCTGTTACACCCCCCAAAAATCCTGAGTTGTGTAACCCAAAACTTTTAAGTATTGGATGAACCAAATGTTCGGTTAATCGAACCCAGTAAGATGGAGGAAAATGATGAGTAAAAACAAAATAACGAGTGAAAACAACAAAATGTTGGAAAATGGTTGGTAAAAACAACACAATGTTTGATGAAAATAACAAAATGGGGGTTAAAAACAACAAAATAAGGGGAAAACACAACAAAATGGTTGAAAAACATACATAAACACAAAAAAGTTGAGTTATAAACAATAAACTGTTGAGTATAAACAACAAAATAAAGGGTAAAAACAACAAAACGGTGGATGTTTGATATGTCATAAACAATACAAAAAAAAAAAAAGAAAGTTGAATAAAAACAGCTAATCTCACTGGACTAAATTAACCCAGCATGTAGAAAGTCCACTATTGACCCAGTTCTGGAAAAACACATCCCAGCATTTTTCAGTGTGTATAAATAAACTTGGTGACATTCAGCTCTGATTAATCATACTTTTGATCAGATGGACAGCATCTTGGGATATGAAATGACTGGAAACACAGATATTAATTGCTAAATGGCCAGATATAAGACCAACTTAACCTCGTTTTATTACATTAATAACGTTATTAATGTAATAAACTTTAACTTAATGACGTACGTCATTAAGTTTGATTTATAATGTGTGTGTTATGCGGTATCCATTGTATGAAGTCAGTTGTTTTACATGTAAAGTGATATTTTGTGTTAACTCTAACCTCAAACCTTCCCTTTGTTGGGAAGTTCAGGCTTAGTTGAACGAGTTCAAACTGTAATTCAATCACTTACCAGTAGGCCAAATACAGAGAGAAATGCAGGTCAGTGGCACAAACACGAGGGGAATGCAGCCCAGACATGCTTGGTGCAAATGCCTGCGGGATCAATGAACTTATGAATGTGAGAACTGAAAGCGACAAAGAACAACACTTCATATGTATTCCTGAAGTGACATTAGTTTTACTTCTGCTATTATTCATATAAACACTGTGTGTAGTTAGCATTGGGGTGGAGGTGCAGATGGAGACTGGCTGTGGTGAACAACAGTCTCTCTTTCTCATTGGTTGAATTTCTGAATGGCGTCTGTGTTGACCAATCAGATTACGTTGTGGCGAACGCTTCGGTCCAATCTGCGTGAGTTATGCAAATCCTGAAACGAAGTTCCTCCGGTAGCTGTACTCTACGGTGACAGCAGTTAGCCTTTCACATGTTTCATTTTCTGTTTTAATTTTTAACGCCAGGAAGCTTGTGATAGCTCACCGACGAATAACTTGTCCGTTATAACGCGTTTGCTATGTTTACGTCAAGAGGTTCTCATTAACCGACAGTTAACCGGTGATAGCTAACTGCTTATAGCTAGCATAGCCGTCCAATGGTCTCGCCGGTACAGGCGGACCTCTTTGTCTGACAGGGGAAGGCGTGCTCTTTTGTTAGGCTTTTCTCTTTGTCCATTTGGGAAAGAGGAATCGTTGGGTCAGGATTTCACAGTTATCTGCAGTTCTGAAAGTATTTAGAAAATGCAAATCGCGAAAAAGTACTTCACAGAAGGCCTGATTCAGTTGACTATCTTACTTAGTTTGATTGGAGTTCGTGTGGATATCGACAGCTACTTAAGCGGCTATTATTCGCCTCTGACAGAGATTAACTTGGGTCCAAGCTCAGCCTACATCCAAACACCATTTCATATTTTGAGAGACACTCTAGACGGATACGGTGTGCACCCAAAATGTCCCGAGTTGGACTATTTCTTTGCAAGTCGCCGGCTTCTAGACGAGGTGAGGACACTTGGTTCCCCACGGTTCCACACACAGCTGAACGCATGGCTGGTGCACCAGGTGTCTGCCACTGACAAGGCTGACTGTGGACCTTCAACAAGCAACAGCACTGACACCAACTCGAGCTTAGAAAGCCCTGGAGACGAGTCCAGAGATGTCGGTGAACACCTGCCTGTCAGTGGACAAGAGGTGTACCAGACCAACCCTGAACTCGGACAGGGGCCTTGTGGTGTTGGAGCCTGCGGGTTTCTTAAAGAGGCAAGTGTGTGCATAATGTAATATAAAGAAAAGAAAACTTGGCTTCTGTCTGAGCAACAGTAGAGTGTTTAGCTATAAAGGTTGTATAGTCGGCGGAAGTATTTGACTAACTGAGTTTAAAACTCTGCAGTGGCTAGCTAATGCTACCAGTAGCTAGTAGTAACTAGCACCACTAACCAATGTTACATAAAGATGGATCCAGCAAGTACTATATTATGTTGTAACATTTCCGGGTGCACCAGGAGACAAGACAGCCAGATCTGATAACATGTTGGTATAAAGTGAAGTGTGCATTCATTTTCACTTTGTGTGACTCTGCCAGTTCTGTGTCACAGATTGCAATTCAGTGGTTAGTTGAGCTTGGTAGTGCTGCCTGATTAGATCAGGGGACTAACACTCATCATGACAATTTGATAACTTGACTAACTCACCTATCCAGTCTAGTAAGTCATGTGTAAAAGAAACTAACAGGACAGTCGAGCTTTATCTGTGTTCAGCTGTCTGCTGCACCTGTCACCCTTCCTTACTGAACTTGTCACATTAAGCCCTTTCTAAACAGTAAACAAATAAGATCCTAATAACACCAGTGTGCTGAACGACCAACCAGATGTAAAACTACTACTTGTCAAGTTGTTAACAAACTTTTTGTTATTTTTAAGGACTGTATCCTTTCATATTCAATGTAAAAGCCATTTGTAGTTTGTGACATCCATAATGATTAAAGACCATAATTACTCTCATCATGTTCATATCTCCCAATATTCCAGTTTTTCTAGTTCAGGATAGAAACAGCTGCTTGGTTAGTGTTATGTCCAGGGGCGGTTATGTAACTGTATCCCCTTTCTTCACACTCAGCCACCAGCTGTGGGGCTTGAGAGTTGGGGATTTGAGGCTTGCATTCACACCCAGTTTGCTTATACAAAAGAGGTGGTCCATACTTTAACAGTGTTCCCCAAGGGTTTTTGTTCATATGCATACTGTGACACATCTTTTATTCATTTACCCCTCTTTTGTTAAATTATTTTTTCTAAACTTTGTTACAGTTTGCAAAGCCCAACTGTTTAAAGTTGCAATCTGTACCTGTCCACATTCACTGATCCAGTTCAAACTGAAACAGCTACCCCCGGTAGCAGTCGACAAGCTCAGACGGGTTGGGCAGAACTAGGTTGGTGTAAAGAACAGTTTGTCATATTTCTGCCTCTAGCGTAACGTAAAAAAACTGCTAGAGCAAAGTTCTCCTGCTGAAACAGATTACAGTCAATCCACTTTTATCATTTGGGCATGGAACATCATTTTTGTCTGTGTTTAGAGATATTATGAATATTTCGCCATTGAAAATTACCATGTTATTGTAATGTAGGTGTGTCAGGCCATGTCTTAACCAAACTGCTGCTTATTGCAACAACTGCTTATTAAAACAAACCTTGTCTCTGTTGCAACATAGAATAATCTATTCCAAGCTTCCCAAATATCTTTAATGGTGGGATTATGATCAATGAATCAGAGTTGTATCTCTGGAGGACTTTGGATGTTGACTAATAAATTTTCTCTCCATCTGCCTTCATGTGTCCTTCCAGGAGGATGAGGTTAAAGTTAAAGAGGAGGAGGAACCAGCTCCACTCACTCAGCTGGCTCACAGTTCCACACTGGAACAAGAGGTATGATCTGGTTGCAGTTGTCTTCATTAGTTGCCATACAGTGTTGACAATGCTTACACATTACATCACAGTTTGTTTGTGTTAAGCAGCTACTAGATTCATTTAAAAGTGTGCACAGCAGTGTTCAATCTGTGATGATTCATATGTCACACTAGCATACATTCTAGTCATGGTACAGTGTTTTTAACCACTTTAAAATATTTTCACACTCTCACATGTCGTCTTCCCCCAAATTGCACCATTCTGACAACAGTGCAGTTTTGGTAACATTATGTAAGACTAGTTCCTTTTTTTGGATTATAAAATAGAACAATTTTAACTGCTTTTCTCCTGATTGTTTTTTAAACACTTGCTGTGCTGTGATTGGAGATTTTGTACAACAGGAGATTTTTATACATTCTTTATATTTTTCTCTTTTTCAGAGTCTGCTTGAAGGCATCACTGCTCTAACCAATCCAGCACGTCACCATCCTCCTACAATTGATATTGACCAGCACTGGAGCAATTTACTCGCTGTTACAGACCTTGATGTGAGTTACTTGCTTTTGTTGTTCACATTAAGCCTTTGGTAAAATTACATTAATTTCTCATAAAACTTGATATCAGTAAACAGAAATCCAGTTGCATAAGCTTGCAAACATCAGTATGGTTCAACAGAGTGTCAGAGGTTTCTCAGGGGAGTTGTGAAGAAAAGAGTAAAACTAAAATGTATGTCTGATGTGTAGGACTTGGACTCCCTTGTTACCGAGCGTCTGTCAGACCTCGACACTGACATCACCAGAGCCATCAGTCAGGACGTCAGTTTGCATGATGCTATGGTAACCAGTGCTGGAGCATTTGGTGTGGCATCTGGAGGAGCTGAGTCCAGGACAGCCACCCAACAACAAAGACCCCTCTTCCGACTGGAATCCACAGACTCCTCACACTCCAGTGCTTCACCAGGGATGGCTTTAGGTCTTGCTGCACTCCCTTTTGCGTCAGTATGTAATTTAACCGGAGATGTGTCATCACATGGTACACTTGGTGGCTGTCTGGATGAGGCGGTGTTTGACCAGATCAATCAGCTAGGTTTGGAAGGACTGGACACAATGGACACCCAACTGCTGGGCTGTCTGGACAGCATAGACCCACAGGTCCTTGAAGACTTGGACTCGGACTCTGGCCTGTCCTTGGAGAGCAGTTCTGGAGGTCCAGTCTCTCCAGGTTAGTTCAAATCACCTCACTTGTAGATTGCTGTGCGAGCGGCAGCCTGTTAAGCTGTGTTCACACCAAATTCGAAGTAAATTTTCACCTCACATTACTCGTGCTGCTGAACTGATTTCGCCATACGTAATTATATGCCCGCAACAGCCAGTCGGAGCACTCCTTCCGAAAACTGTGACAACCACCACTTCTGCCATCAACAGTGAATAAGATCAGAAATATCACTGGCTTTTACTTGTTGTGGAAGTCCAAGAAACGGTGTCATAAAGCTTTGAATGACCAAGCTTCTTCATTTCTGCACCTCGGTCATGGTGGGGAGTCGAATCTAAACGCTGATTGGTTTTCGTGATAACACGTGACACAAATTTTTTGTGTCACAAATTTTTTGCTCAATTTAAAACTTTAATACATTGTGCAGACACAAATTCATTCAAGTTGGTTGGTTTGTCTTTACATTCACTTGCATTGCGTCTTTGCACTGTGGGAGAAATTCACTTCGTAATTGGTGTGAACACAGCTTTATAGCAATGACTGTAACAAAAACTCCTCAAATTTGGGATAAATGAAGTGTCAATTATTGTTATTAAATGTCTATGTATCTTGGCTTGTGAAGCAAATAAAGTGTTAGTTATGTATACTAATACAATCATGAACTCTTTTCTCCTCCAGGTTCATCTGAGATGTCATCTTCATCTAGTTCTTACTGTGAGGATGAGTGTGGAGCTACAGGATACAGCAGTGAGGTAGATTCAGTCCCCTCCAAAGGCATCATGGACTACACCACATGGTCACCTGTTGATCCGAGTGAGAGTGTATGGCATGACCACAGCTACTCATCTCCTGCTCTCTTCAACCAGCCATCAGTAACACTTTCCCACAAAAGCATCAAAGAGGAGCCTCTCAGCGACGACGATGGGCCGCATTCGGAAGAACGGGAGATGAGTCGCGATGAGATGCGTGCTCGTGCCATGTGCATCCCATTCTCAGTCCTGCAGATTGTCAACATGCCTGTGGAAGAGTTCCTGGAGGTTCTTGATGGTCATGGCTTTTCCCCAGAACAGGTGACTCTCCTGAGGGATATCCGCAGGCGGGGGAAGAATAAGTTGGCAGCGCAAAATTGCCGCAAGCGCAAACTAGATGCCATCACAGGGCTCCAGGAGGAGGTGGAAAGGATGCAAGTTCAGAGAGACAGACTGCTGAGGGAGAAACAGCTCACCGCCAAGACAATGGCTGCTGTGGGCCAACAGATAAAGCAGCTGACCAGAGACGTCCTGTCCCGGCTGAGGGATAATTCAGGACAGCCACTGAACCCAGAAAGATTCACCCTACAGTGCGGAGCTAATGGGAGAGTTATAGTTCAGCCAGTAAGGCGACCCGCGGTCTCAACATCACCTGGCAACAAAACAGAAAAGAGGAAGAAGGAGAAAAAGCAATGATGCAGTATTTCCATCTGAGACTTGAGCTTTTAGGTTTGTGGACATTACTGAACTTATTTGCCTGACTCTGGTTTTGGGATCTCCTCTTTTGTTAAAGTGTGTGTGGATTCACCACTGTTGGGAGCCTAAATTGGCAAAAGCTGCAAAAAGGAAAGACTCTCGGGAACATAAATAAATACAAAAAAAAAAAAACAATCTCTGTAAATAAAGTGTCTCATGGGGAAAATGTAGCTCACACACTGGACATTCGTTTCTTGTTAAAGATGGACACGTCAGATGGAGTGGTTGAAGGGAACAGCTAATCTGCTGACAATGCTATCAGTCTGTCTTTGTGCCTGTTATCATGCAAGTCATAGTCTTATCAATTCTACAGACAACTGTAAGCACCAAACATGTCAACAAGGGCCAGCATTGTGACAGTTGCTGGAAAGAGGGAGGATTCTCTTTGTTTCCATGTAGTCTTGCCTCTCAGCATATTCTGTATAAGGAGGAGGTTAAAGATTGTATTTATTGAAATTTTTTAGGTTCCTGAAGTGCTGATATGCATAATGAGACTGTGGAGGACAGTGTCTTTTTTTCAAAAATGCTAACATACCAATCTAAAGTTTACAGATTTGTTTCTGATATTGGATGGCATGCACTGTTAATTAAAATTTGAAGTGAAATTAAAAAAAAAAAAAAAGAAAAAAGATTTAGTTATTTTCCTCACATGTCTTGATGACATACAGTATACCAATGATTAAAATGACAAGGCCTTAATTTCCATTTGAAAATTGTTTTGGTTTATTGTGTGTGTACATGATCCACGGATGCACATTATCATAACAAAAATGTTTTAAAGGAATATGAATTAATTAGTTTGAAGCACAATTTGACTTGACCCTATTTATTTTAAGTACTTTAGAATTTTGGCAAGATTATATTCTACCTCACACCTTGTTTTTGTTCCTTTTTAGCTAAATAAAATGCCCCTTTTTTTAAAGGGAGCTTAAGTGCACTCGTTAATTACAAGCCCCTAATTAATAATGTGAGCCTAAGTAGTCAAATTATCAAATAAAATTAAAAAATAAAATAAGGAAAAAACAATCACCAACTCTTATTTAATGATTTTGAATATTGTTTGGGTGTTTCTTTTTTTAAATATATAAATATTTGAGGTTGTGTGAGAGTTAAAGTATTCACAAGAAGTTGCCATCTTATTCATGGGTACACTGCTTTATGTGGTCAATTGAGTGAGTGAGATTAATGGAAAAAGGTGCATAAAGTAGTTGATAGTGTGACAAAGTTTTTCTTTTTTTTTCTCATCCTGGTTTGGCCAAGAGTTTGCTGTTCGTATAAATTTCAGTTTCATAAATGTTTATTTCTCTGTTGCTGAGGGTATATGTGTAGGATTGCATGGTGATTGTTGAAAGTATGTTTCTGGTTGTTTTTTTGTTTTGTTTTTTTTGCTTAGAGAATTTGAGTTGCGCTGGAAGACTGCTTTTCTGATTAATAAACATAAACTGACTGTTTGGTTCTTCTCAATGACCTGCTTTGATTAACCCTCATATCTTAGAGCAGGGGTCTGCAACCCTGGTCCTCGAGAGCCGCTATCCTGCATGTTTTTAGATGTTTCCCTCTTCCAACACACCTGATGCAAATGATCAGCTCATCATCAAGCTCTGCAGAAGCCTGATAACGATCCTGATCATTTGATTCATCATTTGAAACATCTAAAACATGCAGGATAGAGTTGCAGACCCTTTGAGGATATGGTAATTTGACTCAGGTCATGTGATTTAATGCCAACAAATATATTCTTTATTTGTATCAAAATCCAAAACAGCTGAGAGACACTGGTCATGTCATACATGTGTATCTATTCACTAGTCTATTATATTTTGGGAGGATTTTGCTTAAAAAAACAAACAAAAAAAGATATATTGAAGTTTTGATTAATGCGTAATAAACTTTTTTCCACTTTCTTAACATTCAATACACAAAACATGAAAGAAAGTAGCTAATTATCTGTGTAACAACTCCTAAAAGTTCGCTCATGAACTATAGAAAAGGAGAAAATGTTAAACTGACTTGCCCTAAATGGATAAGATAAAATAAGATATTCCTTTAATAATCCCCAGAGGGGAAATTCAGGTGTCACAGTAGTACAAGCAAACAATATAGAAATGAGGGTAAATAGATAATATAATAGTAAAAAGAAGACTATATACAAATAAAGTGTCCAGATAATAATGAGATGAAGTGATATTGGATAAAAAAAAGAAACAAAAATAAATAAAAAAATAGAAGAAAAAGAAAAATAAAGCAACGGTATGAGGTGCAGTATGAGGTGTAGTATGAAGTGCAACAGCAGACAGGGATGAGAGTGTGGTCAGCATGATGACAGTGAGTGACCTCCACTATTATTAAAGAGTCTGATGATAGACATGAATCCTGTGAGAGTGTGTAAACTGGGAAATAAAGATACATTAAAAAATAATGAAATTATTTCATTTTAGCCTAGATACATTAGAAAATAAATGGAATTGTCCAAATATTTACGTAAGCTTGTCCATTTATGGGTTAACCAATATTGGCAATCCACAAACTAAATAACTATTTGAATTTTCTTCAATTTTAAACCACTACTATGAATTTATTCTGTAGAAAACATGTAATCTTAGTCCTTTACTAGGGAGTACTTAACCCTGACATGCACATCAAATTTGACCAGCTTTGACATTTGGCAGCAGTAAAAATACCACAAATTTTTCAACCTGAAATTTGTTTTCTTTTCCTAAAGTGACCCCAAATACACAAAAATGAAAATGGTTGACCATTATCTATTAAAAATGATTTTAGTTCCACTAGTGTGGGTCAAATCAAGATCAAACTGGTGATTTTAGAGATTCCTGAAACTGTGAAACTGTACATGCCACGACTGGGAGTATTTTTATGGTGCACAAATTTCACCTCCATCTTTCACACCCTGCAACCCCACATCCTTGCAGAGAGACTCCTCCAGAACTTCAACATTAGTAGTCAGCTCATACTTTGGATCCTGGACTTTCTCACTAACAGAACCAACAACTTTGTATTACCATTGACCTCTCCAATCTCCTCACCACCTCCACAGGCTTCCCACAAGGTTGTGTTCTTTCTCCGTTGCTCTTCATTCTGCACACAAACAAGTGCAGATCCACACAACCCAACTGTCACCTGGTGATGACACAGTTCTCCTGTCCCTCCTGTCTGGCCCCTCCCTGCACCACAGACCTGCACTGCAGCAGTTTGTGGAGTGGTGTGACTCGTCCTGCCTGGAGCTGAATGTCAGCAAAACCAAGGAGATGGTGGCGATCTTCTCCAGCACCAGAAGGGAACTGGCGATGGCTGCCACCACCATGATCCACGGTTCTTTGATCGAGACAGTTGAGGAATACAAATACCTGGATACTACCCTTGACAACCAACTGAGGATCTCCTCGAACACTGAGGGGATCCTGAGGAAGTGCCACCAGAGGATGTACCTACTCAGAAAACTTAATTCCTTTTCTGTCAGCAATAACATACTGCTGACATTCTACTATGTATTCATTCAAAGTGTTTTAACTTTCTCCATATGATGCTGGTAACACTCCATCACCCTACAGAACAGGAACCACCTGCACAGCATAGGAGGCAGAAGACACTTGTCATCAAACAGCTAATGTTACATTGACATACAATTTTATTTAACTCTGAATTAATGTCAATGCTTTTGCTATTGGTGCTCATTATGACGGAACACATAAAATAGCAAATGGGTGAAAGAAGGCTAAAATAAAAAATAAGGTAGTCTTATTGCTTTCTCTTATCAGGAACTTATTCATGGATTGTGATAGTCCAGATTTTGTTCCATTTATTTCACACAGCAGCACCAGAGACACCTCAGGAATAGTGGCAAGGTCATTGTCATGTCATGTGTTTGTAATTTTCTACTTTCTGGGTAGCTTGTTCACTATCTGAGATGTATTTGTATGGCCTTCTTTATTAAGTTATTGCATTATCTCCTAAAGTGTTGATTATTTGGGGTTTTTAACTTAACTGTACTCTATTGTTTGTGCTAGATATGGAAGAAGGAGACTATGGGATGAAGATAAGGTCCCTGCGACCTGCCCCACAAGCGAGCCAGAGGCAGATCCTCTTGATTCTTCTGAAGGTATGCTCAAGTCATACTGTTTAGTGTCTGTTTGTGTTGATTGGTTGGTGGTCGGGTGAGTGGGGTGATTCTGAAAGCTGATGTGTTGCACAGGAAGCGTTATAACTGTCATTCAAGCTTTAAGTTTTGCACATGACCACAATGCACGTTATTATATTCATCTAATGATCTATATGCATGCAATTTGTCCTTAGTGTACACACTGGACTTCTCTGGTAAACTGTATATGATATATCTGAAATCCACTTGTCACTGGGAATATTATATGGATGTGGTTATTTCTCACCTTTACTAAGGACCAGTTTCTTGAGATAATCGGTGCAGACTGAGCTGCTTAGGATGTTGACATAATTGGTCTGAGCCATCTCTGTCCTAGACCTTGCTAGATCTTGATGTGGACTGTGTAACGCTAAATTACATACCCAGCAGGCTTGCACAGGTTCATGTGAACTGTCTATTCTTTAAAATGGAGAAACAGGATCAACAGGATTGGGGTTTTTTGTTTTTTTTTATGCCAATCTTCACTAAAGACTTAAACTGTTACCTAGATGCTGCTTTTTTGTTTTGTTTTCACTTTTAAATTTATGTTTTGTTGTTTTGTTGATGTTATGCTGTTTGACTGTAAATAGTTAGAAATTTACCTGCAGAGATTTGACCTTGTTGTCTGTGAAGATGACCACTAGTGGCTGGAGGAACACAGGAGGCTGGAGACAGGAATATCGTGCAAAAACCAACCAGGTGTTTATTTGTCTCACCACAGATGAAGAAAAACATAACAAAATACAAGGACCAGAGGTTGGATGTGGTCCTAGCAGCAGCTACCTCCCTTGAGGACTGACAGCCTTTTTATAAGCTGCCACAGCCCCCAGGTCAACTGATGCCTTTGCGCCATCATCTGGTTCTCCCTGCTGGTCTTGCTTTTTCTGTCCTCTTGTCACCCTCAACTCATCCTCACTCAGTTTCTTGACATTGTCTAATGTGATGGGTCTTTGTTTTTGCATTTTCTAATATATTATTATATCATAATATATTTGTGTAGCAGTTCAATGAGCATGTAAATACAGCCATTTAAATAATAAACATTTGATATAATGAATGGGTTTAGATTAGTAATTCATTTCACAAAATACACATAATTTGGTAATAAATTAATGTAAGCATCAACAAAAAATCTGAGGAGCCATTTGAGAGCCGAAAGAGCCGACTCTTTTTTGTGCGCCGAGCCAAAAGAACCGGCTCTCTAAAAAGAGACGGAATATCCATCACTTGTAGTGTAACGTATTTTTACAGTTACATTTTTTTTCTAAATGTCGGCAGGCCGTTAAGTACCCTGGTCGTAAGCATTTTTAGTTTAACTTTGACTTTGTAGCGTTCACTAATGTTACTACCATGCTCCAGTACTTAAGCATGACGAGCTACAAACGAGAGAAACGCGTTTCCTTCCCGGCTTCCGTAGAGGAGCTCTAATTAGCTTTTGGCGCCTGCCCCGCGGAAACACAGCGCAACAGAGCAGCCACAGAGGCAAGTGACCGCGTGGTAAAAAGGCATCACGGAAGCGATCTCTGTTGTTTTAGGGTGTGTATGCAGTGACGACTAATTTCCAACGCGACATCATGCATCATGAAGGTTTTTAATTCATTGCTCTATCGAAACAAAATAACTGGGTATGTGCTGAAGGTTAGCTTTGGTTTTACTCGCCGGGCCTTGTGGAAAGCAGCGCAGTTTGTACAGAGACCGAGTCATAACGTCCACAGCAGCACTAGCTGCTCCATTGTTTGTTGTAGTTCTCTGGCTCCCACAGCGTCGGCTAGTTTCAAGGAGACGTGTTAACCAAGGTTTTATGCTAGCTGTATCTTTGACCTGCAAAGTGTTTAACTTGGAAAGTGCGGCATTGGTAGAATATACCTAGTTGCTAATGTAACGTTAACATTACCGAGTCGTTTTTTTTCGTCGCGCCATCTTAATTAACGTTGCATGTGACTTAGTGAAGTCGGCGCATTTTTACTAGCACCTCAGTTTAGGATGATATTAGCTACAGTTATGCTAGCTCGACTTCGTAGCCATATTGAAATTGTGGATGTAATGTGTATAACGCTGGGTTATTTAAAATGTGGCGAGTTGAATAGTATTACTGTGTCCGAGCTGTCCTGGTTTCAGTAAGTAAATAATATAGCTAGTTATCACAGTCAGTTCGTTTAATTATGACCTGTAGATTCTGAAAGTTGATGCTTGTATATCTGAAATAGCGGATTTTTTTCTCACTCCTGTTTTTAGAGCACAAAATGGGCAAGAAGCAGAACACCAAGGGCAAGAAGGATGCACAGGACACACAAGAGGAACCTGAAGAATTTGTTGTGGAAAAAGTTCTCGACCAGCGTCTAGTGAATGGGAAAGTAGAATTCTTCCTGAAGTGGAAAGGATTTACAGAGTGAGTTGCCGGGGACACCTGCCCTCCTGCTGAGCTGGAAGTGCTTCCCTGGTATGGGGTTGTGCTATACTTTTGTCTCTAGTCATTGTGGTTGCATGAAGGAGCTGCCGCTCCCCATGCAAGCTAGTTTTTAAAGTTAGTTGTATTGTTATTAATGGGAATGTGCTGAGGCATGTTTTGAGATGCAAATGTTGACCCTTTTCTTGCTCATTTAGTGCTGACAATACCTGGGAACCAGAGGAAAACCTGGACTGCCCTGAACTGATTTCAGCTTTTTTGGAAGCACAGAAGAACGTTAAGGAGAAGCCAGCTCCAGTTAAGAGGAAGGCATCCACGGATGAGTCAGAACCGGATGCTAAGAAAAAAGATGTGGTGAGTTCATTAAGTTAGAGTCTGATCGGCCACCATTGCTTCATCTTTATTTGTCATGGTTGACCTCGGCAAGCAGAACACAGAAAATGTTGGCCTAATTGAGAAAACCGTCAAATCCCACAGTTCACACACTAACATGGCAGTTTGTGGTCAGGCTATAGGCAGACACCTGTTGGGTGTTAAGGTGCAGGTTTTGAAAAGGAAAACGTTCTGTACCGAATGCCTTCAAACATGTCACCTGTATTATGGTTTTCCACTGCTACACCTCCTAAGCACCCTTGCCTTGACAGATAACCAATTGAAGTTAGCAGTCGGAACTCAAAAGCACTCGGAGCATAAATATCTGCCATATGCATAACCCATGTGCCGTTATCTGTTTTTGGTTTACTGTATCTGCAAATTACATCACATTTCCACCAAATTGTCTGAGATTTTAGACATCATTGCCCCGCACGTTTGTGTTGATTTTAAACAACATCCATTAAGTTGTGACGAAGCATTCACCTATTATAAGATCTTGGGATCTTTTGTTCCTTCTGATCTCTCTCTCTCTCGCTTTCAATAAAATGTTGACCAATGCAGTCAAAAGCATGTTACATAACATTACTACAAGTTTTGTAAAAAAATAAGACCTGTTCTTGAAATGTAGCAGCCACTGAACCAGTTCTGGTGTTTACAGAAATCAAAGAATCATAATTATCATCAAGGTCTGATTAAAATACATGAAACTCTGCTCTGTTTTCCTAAATATGCTCATGTGTAAATTTGTTGCCACATACAGCCTGAGAAACCTCGCGGCTTTGCTAGAAACCTTGATCCAGAACGAATCATTGGCGCAACTGACAGCAGCGGGGAGCTGATGTTCTTGATGAAGTGGTGAGTTATAAATGGAAATATTCTTCAGCTCAAACTGTCATCCTTTCCAGAAACATTTAATATTTCTAAGTCCATTATTATTTGTGATAATACACTAGCTTTGTTGTATCCCTCAGACATAAACAAATGAAATATCTACCTCTGTAATCCTGCTGTCACAGAATTTCAAGTAGCTTCTAAAGTGAGAGTAAAATAAGCTATATACTAGATGAGGATCCTCAGTAGCTGAAAT
>OOFC01051308.1:88070-98361 GCA_900323345.1 Pseudochromis fuscus
AAATGGCTTTTTTTTTTGTCTCTTAATTTTTTTTTTTTTAGGAAAGACTCGGATGAAGCCGATTTGGTGCCAGCCCGTGAGGCAAACACTCGCTGCCCTCAGGTGGTCATATCCTTTTATGAGGAGAGACTGACATGGCATTCGTGTCCAGAGGATGAAGCCCAGTAGTTCTGCCTCCTGCTCCACCAACACCCTTTTCCTCAGGACTGGATCTTCTCCTTTGGCTTGCCTTCTAATTTTAGCTACCTTAGTTGTTTTTGAAGTTGCTTGAACACTCCCATTGTACGGCAGTCGAGGAGAGCTTTGTTGTTGTATATATTAGCTAAACCGATTTTGTGAGAGAGCCAGGTGATGGTGTTGTGATGTTTAATGAAAATAAGTCTTCCGTATAATTAATTGATCTCTTTAATAGGACCCACCAACAGCCATGTTTATACCTGCTCAAACATTTTAAATTGTAAATGGCTACTGTAATTGGTTAAACTGTTTGCCAACTGGATCCCCTTCTTATCTATTGTGTTTTTTCCCCCTGCATTAGTGCTGATGTTTTGTTTCAGAAGTAACTTTTGTAAACTGTCTGTAAATATTATTTGAAATTCCAATAAAGGTTTTATGTGACCTAATTGACCTGCTTGGTTTACATGTTTCCAAAGAGATGTATGAAGCATTGCAAAATTAAAATACAAATTTGACTAAAGGTGTATCTGGGTTTATAATAGTGTATGATTGGATCATCTTCAAAAAAAGGATTATTTTGTGTTCTTATCTCATGTTTCCTGGGCAGAGCTTTTAATGTTTTGTGAGCATGATACAGTAGGGATTGTGTAATATTTTACATTTGATAATCTGTATATTGAAGTTAAAATTTTAAGCCTTAAACTTGTGATGAAAATGCAAGAAGTTAGTGACATACTCAAACTTTTGATTCATTTTTAGGTAGATGCTTCTGGAAATTTCTAAAAATCTAATTACTCCCTTTTTAAAAATAAAAAATAAAAAAATACCAGGACTGTTATTTGTTTAGAGCATTTTTCCTTTGTGGCATTGTAACTTTTATACAAGTCTCACATGTCTCCCAGGTCTTGGCAGTGGGGCAGCTTTCACAGCATGACTGGCATTAGGGAATGGGAGATGCACTTTGGACCTTTGTGTATTATTGTTGATGACATTTCTATGGCAACTTGCTGAGGTGTGTGTTTCCATAGAAACAGATCTCTCAGGTGAGTTGACTCTATAAGGCCACTTGCTAATTGGCAGTTATGTTGATGCTCTTTTCAAAAGACCCTGAAGCCACTTAACATCCTTCTGCATATAAGGCACCACAGTTCTGTCACGACACTCAAAAAATCTGGTTCGCAGGTGTCATGTCAAGCAGCTGTTTTCTTTTATCTTTGAGACAAGAACACCACAGTGATGTCAGTTCAGTGACAGAAGAGACTACAAGACAATTCACAGCAAAACATCTTAGGAGTGCATAGTCCAGGGTTTCCATTTCTTCTTTTTTTACAGTTATTTTTTTAGCATTTTACAATTTAATGGAGAAAGTTGTTTAAGTTTTTGCTGGAATTTTGTTTTTTAAACCTGGGATATGTTGATTAAATCTTGGTCTTATCCATGTGACATAGCGATGACCTGTGTGTTAATTTGCTGAGATCATCTCATCACAAGATTACAACAAACTGTTACACATGATTTCACTAACATGAAAGACAGTCGGGCCATGATCAAGCACTTCTAGTAGGATTTTTTTTTTTTTAAGTGTTATGGCATGCGATATTAATATAAAAAAGCCAGTGCAAAGCTTTATTTTTTTGTTTTAAGCCTTGACATGAATACAGAAAACAATTGTGGGGACATGCCTGACTATATTACCAGGATATCATCTGTGGTCTCTGAATAAGACATGATCGTTGTCAATAACCCACATCCTGGAGCAGTTTCCTGAGTTAGCTTTGTCTTTCAGCTCTTTTTAAATTACACTTTATGGGCCATAACCAGCCAATGAATTTATCTAGAGAATAAAAGGAAAACTGTTCTCATTCGTAAAAGTTTGGGGTCCAACAGCAGGAATCCAGAGACTTTATCAGCTCCCTGAAGATAAAGTGACCACTGTGTGCAAATTAACAGCTTATCTTGAGGTATTTATTCAAGGTCACATCTCACTAGTTTTGTTTAGATCCACTCCTGGACTCAACAGATTTCAGAAATACACCTCTAAGGGTAAGAACAATTTGATCTCATACTTAAATCTGAACTGTGGTTGCAGGTACACATGGATTACTCAGCATCGAGAGAGTGATATCATTAGACTTGATGAAATAGTAAAAGCAATTCATAGCAAAAATGGTTAAAGCTTTGACAACAGATTATCTCAAAATAAGCTTCAGGAGAGTTGTCTCTCTGTGAAGTTATGTTGCAGTTACCACTATTTCTCCATGGAAGATGCTTACTTTGTCTAGGGTCAGCTGCCTATCTCAGCAACTGGCTGCACTCTGCAAAATGTAACTAGTAACAAAAATCAACATGCATTTCTCAATCTAATGTGGAGAGAAGCACTGTATGAATAATACCGCAGCAGGGTAGTTGATGGCTGCACCCTTAGCTGATGTAATCGTAACTGTTGAGCATGGCCTGAGCTGTACTCCACCCATTACACACCTATTGGCCACAGGCAACAACAAATGTTGTCACTGTATGACAATCTTTCTCTGTTTGACATTTTTTTCTTCTGGTCGGTTCTGTAATTTTACTATAAATGTAAAATAATGACAGTTAACCAACTCGAAAATATTTCAAATTTCCATACTTAAAATGCAGTTTGTAGCTTTAATTTTTTGCAAACTTGTGGAAATTCTGGTCATTTATTGTGAAGACTGTGGAAGTAATTAAAAAACACATCTACTCAACTGTTTATTATGAACACTTAAATAATTATATAAGATAGCCATTAACTAACAAACAAATCTCTGTCAAATTTGCTGAGCTAATTGTCACTGATAGTGTCAACCCTTTGTGTATTGTGTTTACCACACTAAACATTAGCGAGAAAAATAGCCATGTAATGGTCATTAGTTTATTTTAATCTTTTACATTAGACAGGGAAATTAATTCTACCCGTTTTTTTGTCATTTTATTATTTATTATTATTTCAGAAATACAAGAAAAAAACCCTAAAATGTAAAAAGATGTGAACCTAAAAATACAGATTTCTTTCTTTCTTTCTTTCGTTATTTACTGAGTCTATGGTCTCTGGTCATATCGTCCTGGGTTAGAGTTCAGCAACCTGCTGCTTTGCACTGCGTCGCCATTACCTGACCTCCTCCCACCAGGTGATACCATTTAATGTGATGACGGTGAATAAGGCACAGGTGTGCGCGAGGTCACGTATGGCACATGTCTCTCCGCAGGTAGGGTTAGTTTTCCTTGGCCGGGTTAGAACAATTTAAAAAAGATTTTAGGTTTTGTTTTGTTTTTTTGATTATTATTATTTTTATGTGAATTTTATGCCGACTTGACCTCCCCGTGCCAGAACAAGAGGTCACACTAAGCAGCTGGTAGTTAGCATTAGCAGCAGTGTTAGTTCAGTCCAGGCAGAGCTGAGCTTCAAGCCACATCACTGAGCTGGTGCTGGACGTTCACACACAGCGGATCACTTCTGTGGAAGTGAAGAAGGGAAAGGTAAGAGCTAACTGTTGTTTAACCATAACTTGATCCACAGTGTTATCTTAGAGTTTGTGCAGAGGTTGTTTTTACTCTAAAGATGGCAGAAACTCTCTATAACAGTGTTCTCATCAACAATGAGGAGGACAATATAGTCTGACATTTTTAAATAACTTTTACATCGAGTGGTATTTACTCTGATTATTTATTTTGTTTAATTTTTGCAGTACTGTTACAGCTAAAAGTAGTTCAGGCTATCCAGGACTATATATTTTGCCCAGATGCAGATTCCCTGCAAATGTTAATGACTTGTTTTTGGTCCTGTTATATGGTCCTCAGGGGAAAAAAAAGAAATTACACATGTTTTTACTCAAATCATGATTTAATGCACTGACTAAGGTAATTGTACAGTGCCTGTATTATGTAACCACTCGTGGCTGGGAAAAAATGGGCTGGTATTTACTTCAGGATGTGGGATTCGGTGAAATATCTTTTACAGGACTGTAGACCTAAACCAACAAATAGCTGTCATGATAATATGCAGTCACCTTCTTACAGGATATGTCCACTTATATCAGTTTGTAATAGCTTCTGATTTAATGTGATGTGTTGCATAGCAGGGAGTTTAGAGTCAGTCTCAGCAGTGGCCTATTGATGATTTTTAACACATTGTTTGTACAGATTGATTAACTCTGCTAAGACTGGAGGCATGTTAATGGTGTGTGTCTCATTCATGCGTCCAAGGACAGATGATCGGGCACGTTGCTGGAGCCTGTGGGTGTTTTGTAGAATTTGATGAAAAGAAGCCTGTGACATTTGCCCAGGCTGTAACTAATCTAAAAATGAACTTGTATCACCATGGCTACGTTTGTTTAGTGAATGAGAAATGAACTGACTCGACTGTATTTCTGTGTAGTGTGGTGTTCTCGCAGTGTGCTTTTGGTGTTTCATGTTTAGGTGTTTAGAACCAAGGTTTCCGCTTCACCAGCTTTATCCTCCTACCGTGCCCTTTGTTCGGCTTTATCCCACATCAGCTCCAAATGTTTGCACGTTTTAGTATTAATTCCCAGCGTGGACTTTGCTTTACAAAACAGATCTTTCATTCAAAACAGCAAACATGCAGTTTTGTTTATGATAAGCAAAAGTAGGTTTCTCATTTACCCAATAGTTATCACATTAAAGTGACGACAGGCAGTTTTCTGGTTAATAAAAATAAAAAGACAGTTGCGAATTGCAGTAAGGCCGCTTGGTTTTTATATAACAAACTTCCTCTTATTCCTTGCAGGTTTTCATTCCCATTATGGACAGTATCCTAGATAATCTTTCAAAAACTGTAAGTTGTCAAGCATGCTCCTTAACCTTCTCTTTCTGTACCTTTTGTGTTTGTGCTGTTTCAACTGGGTTGACATTTTGGTGTCTCAAATTGAGGGAAAGGGGAAATTGTTTTACTGGGACACATACTTGCTATGTTTTCATTTCCATGCATCTTTACAACCCGTTTTACAAACCCTGCTTTCAAATTTTGCAGGAGTTCATCAGCGTTTGTGTTCAGGACCCACAGCTCCATAAAGAAGACCTCTGGCACACACACATTGACTATGAAATCTGTATACATGTAAGTCACTTGGAAAAACGTCATTTTATTTCAGGGTAATTTTGTCTTAAAGACTGTGTAATAAGTCTTTCTTTGCAGACCAACAGCATGTGTTTTCGAAAGAAGGCTTCGTGTGTAAGGCGGCGCTACAGTGACTTTATTTGGCTGCGTCATAGTCTGGAACAGAATGCTCTGATCATGTATGTTCACACCTCAGATATTTCTATCGTTCTTTGACATTTGGTAGCTTTCTTCTAAATGTGATGAGTTTCCTCTAAGTGGATTTCTTTGCTGCAGAGAATTGCCCAAGTTGCCACCTTGGAACCCTTTCTTCAGTCTGAAGAACACAGAGCAAGTCACTCAGAGGATGAAGGGCCTGCAGCACTTTTTAGAAATGTGAGATCTGCAGCTTAAGCAGTTTTGCAGTCCAGTAATAGCTTTGCCTTTTTACACTCCTCCACTTCACACTTTCACAGGCTGTTAAATATTTATCTGGAAGCAAGAATAAACTTTATCTACATTGTTTTAAATATCTAAAGTCACTGATCAAAATGGTCTTGTTTACTATCCTTTCTTCTCTAGTGTTCTTCACACACCCTTGTTGTTATCTGACAGTCGGCTCCATCTGTTCCTCCAGTCAGACCTCAGCATCAGAAAGATTGAAAAGTGTGTTCTTGGTAAGACCAGGTACACGGTGGCTGAAGCCATACAGCGTTGCAGCAGTGGTTGCATCAGTAGGTTAGAAGACAAGGCTTCTTGTGACTCTGACTGTGAAAGGTAAGCTATTTGAGACTGGCTTACATTTTAAACAGTTCAGTGTTTGTTGATGCTTCGTTGACCCTCCTTTTCCCTACCTCCTTTTTTTTTTTCTATCAAAGTAGCTCTTCGTCGTCAGGCCTGGGACTAAGTATTGACACTTCAGTGCGAGGGAGCCCCGTCCCCTACTTCCAGACCTCTGACAGGGATCCAGAACTGTTCAGCTGTCTGTCAGAGTCTCTCACTCCACTCACTGAACATTAACACACAGGTTGTGCTGCACCTTTCCTTTTCCTTCCCTCTGGACATTCTGGGAGTCATTGACGTGTTAATCTGTTTGTGATACTCCACTGAGCACTTGCTATTGTTAATCTCCATAGAGCAGAATGCTTTGTTTTAGTTTTGTCAAGTTCATTGTTCCCCTTAGGCTTTTGTTTTAATAATTAGCCTCAATTTTCTCTTAAATCAGTACCTTTAGTAATTTAAGACGCGTGTACTTGGAAAAAAATTTTCATGTTTTAAAAAAATGGAAGCCTACATTATGGTGAATTCTTAAATATTTCCTATATGTATTTTTATTACTGCACTAAAGCTGTACTGATGTTGGCAAGAGATGCCTGTAAATTGAAGACAGGGTTGGTTTTTCTTTTTTTAGAAAAATATTTGAGAATACTTTTATGATCTGTTAAAGGATAAATAAATTGTGCTTTTTTTTTTTTGAAGAAATCCCTGTTGCATTTTGTCCATCCTGTGTTAAAATTTGGGAAATGTGTTGGTACATACTTATGGTTTAATTTATTTCAGTGAATATGGTACAAGAGCTGTGCACTGTTCTCACAGTCCAGTAGAGGGAGTGTAGATATCACACCACCTTCAACCTACTGAGTAAACACTGAAATGGGATTAAGGTACAATGCTGATTAATGATTTAGATATGCAGTGTATAGATCATTTGTGTACATAGTAGGAATTAGAGTTCTGATTTTTGGTGTATGCATCTTTAAACGACGGTTACTGATTGTCACAATTTACTGGTAAGAAACAACTGTTAAGCTTGTGTCTTCCTGGGGCAGAACACAGGGCTGTTAATCTATTTTTTATGTCTACACAGTTAACTAGGTACAAATAAGTAATGCATATAATACTGTCCTGTGATTTCATGAAGTTTGTTCACTATCTGTTGGAACTTATCAAAGTATTTACATAAATTCAAAGCATCCTCAGTTATATTGGCATGAAGAGGTGGTTTGGTGGTGGTCACACTTCAACCCTGTGTCACGGCTTTCCCTGGGGAGATGCTCTAATTAAAGGTAGAAAACAAATTAATTTAACTATTAGACTGCTCCTGGGGAATCACCTGAAAGGGACAAGACAGCTTCAAACAGTGCATTTCAGGAATGTGGGTCCGTAGCTCGACAGCCTTGTAAATTGAAAGCTGATGAAAGAAGCAAAGGCTCATTAAAGGAGACAGCAGCTGGCCCTCCGCTGCTGCTGCTGCTCCTCCTCCACCAACCAGTGGACTGACGTGCGACCAGCCCGGCATTAAACCTGGACTGTCCCGTGTCTCTGTCCTCTTCTCTCCTTCCCCTGGATGGTGCTGTCTCCCTGTGCGCACAAGCCATAATGAAGCTGTCAGTGACTTCACACACCCGCCACTGAGCTGTGTTCATACAGCAAACACAGACGCACACACACACACAGTGGTGTGTCTGAGAATGCACTGACACTCGAACACACACATCACACATGGTGGTGGGATAGATGTGGATGAATGAACATTTTCTCCTCTCCTCATCCTCTGTCATTTTCCGAGTCCCTCTGGTTTGGGGTTTGTGCTTTCCATCTCTGTTTGCTGTTAAAGTTGACCTTATCAACTCGCCCCATGACAGCACGACACACACACACCAACCATTTGGTGTAGAGACGGTCAATTTTCTGATAAAATGAAAAGCAACTGTGGGCGGTGGCATCTACTGTGTTTTTGTGTTTGTACATGCACGCATCTGCCTTTTTGTGAGGGGAAAACATCCAAGCATTTGGATATTGAGTATTCACGGTGCATGTCTATTTCAGCTTGGTAATTTATAACTCAATTTCCAGTGTGCATTGATGCGCTTCATACCTCCAAAACACCAAACAAAGCCCAGACCCAATTGTATTTTAAAGCAATTAGGGTGTCCACTGAGTTGTGAACAGTTCCCGTTGCAGTGGCTCTGGGCCCGTGTGATATTTTTAATTGTTAATTTTCTGTCACATTAGTCAACTTCAGTGCCTTTAGACAGGTGACCAAGCTCCTGTAGGCAACACATAAAATGACACGGAGCATATTCTCAGCTTTTTGATGCAGCCTAGCGGATGGTACTTTTATGTGTGGGGGGAAAGGTTTCGCTGTATGTGATGAGTTAAATGACAAGAAGGTAGATCATATTTACAGCTGTTTTATGGTAGGTATCTTTCTAATGCTTTTCAATATATGTGGTCAAGTCAATATTAGTATTAGTTTATGAGTCTAAATTATTAGCTCATTTAGACTTTCACCTGAAGCTACCGCAGGGAATGGCTTCACCTCCTTGACCGTACGAAAGCCAGCAATGGCAAAATCCATATCAGCAATTAGCTTGCGTAGCGCTCACCCTGCCTCTGCGCTTATTTTCACACCCATGTAATCTCTCCTTCACTCTTCCTCTTCACTCCTTCGTTATTTTCCTGAGTTTCTCTCTCTCTCCCTCCCTCCCTCATCATCTCTCCATAGGCTGCTAAGTTAATTAGTTGTTCTCTTTTGTAGTTGGGTGTTTTTTTTTCTGCTGACACTGCAAGGCCCTGGCACCCTGCACCTCAGCTGTCTAACTGTTGAAGAAGTAGGCCTGGGGTCTCAACCTTGCAGCTGACTCCTCTTCTCTACACACTCCTTTTTTTCTTTGCATCATGTGAGTGTGTGTGTAGTGGTGGTAGGGGTCAAAGGTGATGACTTGCATTGTATTTGTGATTATTACCCTTAAAGTGCTATTGCATAGAGCATCATTAAAAGTCACTGCATCTCCTTCGCCGATCCCACCATCGCACGTCTAAAACATACACGCGCGCACACATACACACACTCATTTTGCACGCACTCCGCACATCACCAGCCATTTAACAGCTAAAATACGACCCATGCGCAGATAAATGTCACAGGGCCATCTATCTGAGAGTGTTAAAAGTCGGCTAATGGAGATGACATATTAGCGGCCCAAATGACTGCCATAAAAACTCCCACCATACCTTGCAGCGCTGCCCGGCCACTGTGACTGCAATAGAATACGGCAGTGGCACTGTGAGCGTCTGGGAGAGGAATGGGGGGTGATGTCATATCTGGATGGAGTTCTTCTGATTCCATAAATTCTGCCCGTTCAGATCTCTGGAGGTGTGATTGGGAGAGTAACAACTGTGAGGTAGATGTAGCGTATTTACCGAGGGCCATTGCATAATATTGCATTACACACACTCTATATAACACTTTCAAGGTAATGCTATTGACCCCTCACCTTTGACCTTTCATTGAGCAATTATGAGCCAGGTCAGCTTTAATGTTACCATTTGTGTGTGTGTGTGTGTCAATTGCAAAGCTGCCTTTAAAATCAATACCCTACTCCAATTCTACTTGAAGATCCTCCACAGGTACGTGATCACCTCCTCTACTCCTCCTTCATCCCTCCTATCTCTTTATTAATTACCCTTCTCTATCCATGCGTGTCTTTCCCTCTCTGAGTGAATGGAGCAGTTGTAATTGCTTCTCTCTGGAGCAGTTAGAAGCGGCACAAAGGAACCGTATAGAAACCACATTTGCATTCAAGATGAGCTGAGATGGAAAGGAGGGAGGGAGCACTGCCCTCCTGCCCTATACTGAACAGCTCCACTTACACTCTCTCTCTCTCTCCTTCCCTCCCTCCTCTCATTTATTGTCTCCCTCTCTCCATCCCTCCCTCCACCTTATCTACTCCCACCACCCCCACCTCCTCCCTTTCGCAGCATGGTTCCCCTTGCATTGTCTTTCCAGAGAGTTCCAAGGTCGACGGGAGCTTGCTCATCAGAGCAGGGTATTGTACGCTTAGTGTTGGTATGGATGAGCTAATTTGTGTGAGGGAGTGTGCGCATGACCCTGCATGTGTGTATTTGTCTATGTCCTAAGGCCTGTGTATGTGAGCATATATGTGTAGAAACATGTGGTTGTGTGTGTGGCTGTGGGGGGGGGCTGTGTTTCTAATGGCTGGGAAAAAAAAAAAAAAAAAAAAAGGGGGGGGG
>OOFC01051308.1:98381-108532 GCA_900323345.1 Pseudochromis fuscus
TAATTAATAACTCAAAAGCTCAGAATTGCAATTTTTTATAACCACCAATATCTCACCACCTCTCAGACCTATGCCATCACTCTCACTCACTCCTGTGGAGCACACACACACACGCACACACACACACCAACTCCTCAGGGCTCTTCTTTTCCAGCTTGATAAGCATTTCTCGTTTGTTTCAGTGTTTTGATCAATACAGTTAAAACGCCAAACCAAGCATAATTAGGACTGAGATGGCTCCCACTGTGACTGAATAGGCTTCACCTAGGGAGGTGCTCACCATTATCATCATCACTCTATGTATGTGTGAGCGCGTGTGTTCGTACCACACACAGCGTGATCTAATAGAATTGACAAAGTGCACATCAGGACGTAGATTAAAGGAGAACTCTAAGCTATAGGTTAATTTTAGCAGGTGATGGAGTTTCCCATTCGCCGTGCCTTCACTCACCTCCATCTTCATTCCCATAATCATTTAGACAACCTTAACAATGCATCTCTGCCAGCAGGTTCATTTCAATATGTTATAGGCCACCTCAATCATTTTTTATTGGTTTATTTACTCAGAACGATACATAGATGGAGACGAGAGAGCTCATAAATTGTCCACAATTACCATTATGCACAGTGAAGTGACTCTCCTTTGTGCCATAACCCAGGATGAAAACCTTTGTAAAATCCATCTTAGACCGTAAAGAACGGTTTCAGCTACTAGGTGCACATTTACTCTGACATCCAATGTATTTACCCGTCATTAATACTAAAATAAACCTTAGACGAGCTGCCTGTATATCAACTTTGTGAACTATATTTATCGTCCGATGCCCACAAAATATGAAAGTCCCTGTCTGCTGAGGCATTATCCTTTTACCACCTACGACTTGTAGATGGCTGAGGTTTTTCAAACAGATGTTTCTTGTTCAATCTTCACGCCAAGCAGTGATAACAAGAACTGAACTACTGCAGTGGTAAAAAGTATAGAGTATACGTCTTTCAATCAGCTTTTACACATTTGAATCAGGTCTAATGAAGTGGTACAAGGTGGGAGATGATATTCCTATTTTCTTTTCTGCAGATTCATGCTGAAATAGGGCAGTTTGTCTCCAGGGTCACTGCAATCTCTTACAGAGAAATGTGTGCAAGGGCAGATGACAGTGACAGGGTTACACCAACATAGGGTGGAGTTTTAGTTGAACTGTCCCTTTAAAGACAGACGATGGAGAGAAAACGTCTCAATTCTGATCACGGCCGACAAAGAGCTTAATATGATATGTGGCAGAGCATATGTGTGTTTGGAGGGTTGTACAGGTGTCTATGCGGGAGAGAGAGAGAGAGGGAGATTCAAACTGCTGTTGTTTGGGGGGATAATTTCAGAGAGGAACTGTATGTTGTGCATGTGCATGTGTCTACAAGCAATTTGTGTGTGTGTGTTTGTGTGTGTGCACCAGGGAGGAAGCAGGGTGGGAGGAGGATTTAGACCCATCATAAAGGAATTCTCCCCCCCAGCCCGTAGCTCATCCCGACACTTTTATGCCTTTTTATTTTCAGGCCCATTGCAGCCAAGCCCAGAGATGTGATTTATACTGCCTGGCAGCATGGGCACTGCAGCAAGAAAGACAGATGGAAGGAGGGAGGAGAGGGGGAGGGGGAGAGGAGGAGGAGGAGAGGGGTTAGTGGGAGTTGCCGAGGGAAAAGCTGCGTGAGTGTGTCTGTGTGTTAGCATTATAAAAAATAAGAGATGGGAAGGAGAGTGGCAGAAGAAAAAAAAAAACAAGGCGAGACAGAAGGAAGAGGATTGAGGAAAAAAAAAGGTAGAGACAGAGGAAACAAGAAATCTCCTGGCTTTTGTGGTGAGGAGCTTTCCTCTCGTCTCCCTCTCCTCCTCGCTTCCTCTCTGCCACATCTTCACCTCTACATCTCTCTCTCTCTAATGAGTTATTGGCCCTGTCTGACTCAGGAAGAGAAGCCCCATCTCTCCACCATACTGGCGCCCTGACAGCCTAACCCCCCCTCCACTTCCCACCACATCCATTCCTCTATTCCCCCGCCCCCCAGGCGACCGGGACACTCCTCCTCCTCCTCCTCCTCCTCCTCCTGCTTGCCTCATGCCTGCCTGAGGTGTGTGAAATATTCATGGTGCTCCCATTGATTGGGATGGGAAGTATTGGGAGGGGGGGGTGAGGATTTGACAGGCTCAGGTCTGAGGCACTGAAGAAGACGAGAAGGCCGCCGCCCACAAAGAGACAGCTCACTTACAGGGAACATGGACTGAGTGTAGGGGGTGCAGGAGACGGGTAGACAGAGGTGGCAGGGTTGTGAAATGGGAGGCAGGTGAAAGCCAGAAAGAGAGGAAGGGGATCTTGATGTTGCATGCAGGTGCAGTGTGTGTGTGTGTGTGTGTGTGTGTGTGTGTGTGTGTGTGTGTGTGAGACACCTGCCTGCCAGTGTGGCGGTTGTACTGTCTCTGCGCTGTAACATCTCTCTCTGTCACCCAGCCGCCTGAGAGGAGATGAGCTGCCATGCCGACTGTCGTTCATCCATCACAACAGACAGCACACACACGCAGACACACACATATACATTTTTTCTCGGATACAAAGTTAAACATGTTTTTTTCTTCCTTCATTTACATTTCCACTGAGATAAAACATTTTTTGGGACATTTTTCTCTTCTACTTTCTCACTGTCCCTCTTTTATTCCACCCCTCATCATAACTGTCACAAACAATCTTTAGAAAAAGAATTGCCTGGCAAATTAAACTCTAAAAATGGTTTATTACTCCAGTATTCCAGAGTTATTTTGCTCTGAGACTTCAGATTTGCTACTCATCTCTCTCTGAAACTTCCTCTGTGATCTCACAAGAGAAATACACTAGTATCTAAAACAGAGGGGCACATTGGTATAATCTACTCCACAACTAGGGTCAGTTGTAACATCAGTCGGGGTTAATTGTAACAATCATAAAAAGTGCTCATTTTCTAATTAAATTCTAATTACTTTTGTCATTAATTTTAATGGGGTCATTTATAATGTCTCAACAACAAAACCATGCGTGCCGCATGCCTCTGTGAGTTTTGGGAAAACAAAATATGGACGCATGTATGTGTATTTCTCCAAAGCGAAAATAAAAACAGCGTGATGCAAATTAGAATCTCATTCCCGGGTGTGTCTCCAAAATGCAGAAGTCGAGCACATGTCACTTTGTTCAAAGTAAATACAAATTCTAGACATTTTGTTGGCTTCGCTTATAAATACTTTGCTCACTGCAGTATTTTTGATTTTGAAAAATGAGCTTCGTGAAGCTGATTTTTCCTAAAAATAAATTTCAAGGATAAAGACTGGGATTATTTTATATATTTTTATTTATTGCCAAAGCCCATTAAAACACTACACCAAAACAGTGTGTGTCTGTCTTTATTACTTAATGCCCAGTTCAGCTATTCCTGCTGAGGACACAATTGTGTTTGAAAATGATCCAAACTTTCAGTTTCCTATTTGGTTCCATGAGATCATAAACAGCAGTAACAAGGTGTTACTGGCATTGAAGTAATATGAACAATATATTTTTATAAAACAAGTTTTGTTATATGCTGTCTTTGCACTGTGAAATCAGACAATCAAATCAGTTTTTATCAAGAATTTACACAGTGCCCCAACTTTTTTAGAACTGCGATTGTATATTTTTTCTTAATTATATATTTCTTAACTTAACAAGTATATTATATACTTGAACTAAAGCACTGGTCATCGGCAGACTAATAAATCCAATAAATAAATCATGGATGGATGTTGTGAGTGTTAGTAAACTACACTAAAACAGCCGTGAGACACCATTTCTTAGTTATGGCTTTGATGTATCTCTGAGGGTGTAAAGGGTTAACTATATATGTTATATGTGTGACCAGTCCCCGCTTTTAATCAAAACCCATGCTGTTACCCTACAGCAGTGGCAGATTTAAAAACATCTCTCTCAGCTGCTTTTCCCCCACATTTGGTCTCTGTGGGTGTTGATCTGGTGACCTCAGTTAGGTCAAACAGGCCTTCTAACAGTACAACGTTTTTAGGCGAAGGCTGCTTGGATGACATGATGACATGTTTGCTGCTGGCGAAGACACAATTTATGACGGTACCATTGTTTTTTTATGACATCACCAGCAGGTGATCTCAGTTAGACGACCTACCGAGCAGCCTACTGACTGAATGCATTTTAATCACTGCTTGTTTACTCAGAAACAACACGTCTTTATAGCCTTTAGTTATTATTTATATTTATTTATTTATTTATTTATTTTGTACACTAGATCATGCATTGGGTTTTATTTAACCATAACAGTCAATTGGCACTGGAGTTGTTTCAGCTTGGCACAATTTATGATCTCTGTAATTGCTCACCGCTCCCTTCTCATGGCGCGTATCTTTGAACGAACAAACACGTGCTGCGCTGTTTCTTCAAACGCTCGTCGTCGCATAGGCCCTAACAGCCCGTACTGGCACGATGAATTTGATAAATCCCCTTATCGCCCCGGGAGACAATTAAAGCGCATGTGACAGGGGTCCCTATCTCCGCTCTCCTCCTGTAGCGCTTCATTTAGAAGCCATTTGTCTCCGCTATGGATTTCCTATTTTTAATGGCGTGCGTATGCAGGGGTCGGGGCCGTGCTGAATAATAGATGTCTCTCGCTCCCTCTCTTTCCCTTTCATTCCCTCTCTCGTTCATTTCCTCATCGCCAGGCCCCATGGGAAGGTGTTGGTGTCACTCTGGAAACCAAGGTGCAGTGTTTCTTGTGCTCTCCAGATTCTGGCAGGAGGCTATTCAATCTAGCGGACAAGGCCTTTGGTGGAAGCTAGCAGCAGACACTGAACTGATATCAGTGGGCACACGTTAACCCTCAGCCTCCCCCCCTCCTCCCCTCCTCCTCAGTAAAGGACGTTTATCACAGAAAGCGGGGCTGCTGCGCACTGAGGTGATATATCGCCCTGGCCGAGCGCGAATGAATAGACTAGTAATTATCCCGTTAAAAGGGTGGCCAGACAAAGAGAGAGCCTCGCTATAATTTAAATTGTTTTGTTTCCCCCCACAGTCGAAGCCCGGCCCGCTGACTGACATCACGGAATGGGAAAAGTGAGCCTATTTATAGCCTGAGACGTTCAGCTAATTGTAGAATTTAATAAGGTTTCTGGAAGAGTGGATTCTGTAAAAGCCAGAGGCCCGCACCTCCTCTCCACTCTGCTCTTATATCTCCTTCACATCTTTCTTTGGCTTTGCAGTTTTGCCCGCTCCCATATTTCTCCCTGCTTCTTTCACTCGATCCTTCCCTCCCATCTTTCCTTCCTCTATCGCGCCATCTTCGCTCTCCGTGTGTCCTGACCTCTCCCCCACGCTTCACCTCACAGCAACCCCTCAATTTTTCTTCCCCCCTCTCCTCATCCTGTTATCTCCTATCACATAAAATCTACCTTAGACTAATACTCCTCTCAGTCGGACTGCGCGATTCTGATTGTGTGATTCTCCACATGTCACAGTGGTTTAAGGTGTGCAAGGATATGTGTGTGCGCGTCTATGATTACAACCAAAGATGCGTCCAAGTGTGTGTTCATGTGTGATTGTACTCGTGGTCTCGTCTGGTGTGTGTGAGACAGGGGTAATTGAGCTCAGAGGGTTTTCTGTCTTTGGTGGCAGAGGGGAAATTGGAATCTTCAGAATCCATTAGAGAGACCCTCTCACAGTATGTGTGTGTGTGTGTTTGTTGCACTTGTGTGTGTGTGTCATGTCTGCACGTTTAGTGACAAAGAGGATGAGAGGAAAAGTGTGTTGGGGGGTAAAGGAGTAACTGTACCAATGAGCAGACAGGGGATGGACAGTATTAATATATAAGGCCACAAATTAACTGAAACTATCTCGCTTGTTTTGCACTGTGTGTGTGTGTGGAGTCCTCAGTGTGTGTGGAGTCCTCAGTGTGTATTCGCCAGGTCTCTGACACTAACTGACTGAGTACCTTCATGGACTGCAGGGGAAACAGGGAGAAAGAAGAGAGGGAAGGTGAGTGGAGAGAGAGGGGGAACAGCAGGTAGCCAGCAGCAGATGGTCTCACACTTCCTCCCTGCAGAGCTATCACTCTCCTTCTCTTTCTCTCTGCTCTCCTGCCTCATGTTCTCTCCTGCATCGCACGTCGTATAATGTATCATCTCACCTCGGCGTCCTTGGTCATGTACAGTATTTACTGTCTCGCACTTAACTCATTCGTAAAGCACCTTCTGTTGGCAGGGTTTTATATGGTTAACTGAATGGTTAGAAGAACCAGGAATGTGAAAAGTCCTTTAAACATTGTGCATCCAAAGCCAAATATTGCTTCTTCCTCTGTGCCGTGGATTGTTGTCGAACCTTACACACATTATTTGTGAACCATGTTAGTCTTTCAAAGCACTGTGTTACACAAATGTGAAAAAAGTAGCATCTATATCAACGGTTTGGTTTCATATTCCTGTATTTGTGATAGAAAACACATGCAGATGCTTCCATACAGCGCATGAGGTGTCACTGAAGAGTTTGGAAAGCATGAAAATTATGCGTATTACATACTACAGCACGGCCGTTCCAATCACCCAACCCAGTGAACATCAGAGGGAGACTGTGAAGTGATGTGCGACAGTGCATCCCACTACCATCAGCAACACCAAATGAGCGATATATTTTGGAAAATGGTCTTCATCCCTCCGGTAGAGCACCGTGGACTTGCAGAGTCCATAACAAGAAATCAAGAACTCTGCAGCTCTGGATGTTGTTTTGTTTTTTCACTTGTCATCTCTCAATTTTTGACTTTTTTTTGCCTGCATCCTAGTGCAATGGAAACATATATTTTTGGTAATCTATGTGAACTTATTTTTCAAATGAAAACAGTATAAAAAACTATTTCCAAATGTAGATTTTCTAACTTGGCATTATATTATATGAATCACTGCATAGACAATAATCCAGATAAGTTCACATTCATCCATTTTTACAGCATTTTAATATGTAATGAAAAGTTAAAAACATGTAAAGTGTGTTTCTTGCCAATTAAAGTGATAAGTAGGGTATTTTCTTTTTAGACCAAAGTGTGTGTTGTTGAGGGAAACAAGGACAGATCAATACACTCACACTGTTAGCACTTTAGTCACAGCTTCTTTAATGGGAAGTGTGTGTGTATGTGTGCATGTGTGTGTGTGTGTGTGTGTGTGTGTTTTCAGGCATGCCTCTATGTGTGTAAAGTCATGTTTATGTTGGTAACTGTGCTTTAATTGATATGAAACGGCACAGTGCAGTGGGGAGGTATGCATATGTATGTGCTTGTGTGTGTGTGTGTGTGTGTGTGTGTGTGTGTGTGTGTGTGTGTAATGATTAGCCTTCTCTTAATGGGAAAATAACGTCAGAGCCACTGGGACGTTTAATCCATCTGAGCTGATTCTGTTTCCATCACAGCTATTGATCAACTCCAGTGACAAATCAACAGGGGGCTACTGCTGTGTGTGTGTGTGTGTGTGTGTGTGTGTGTGAGAGAGAGAGAGAGAGAGAGCTCCTTACGCAGCATTTTACTATGTCACAAAGCAAACACCTAATGCAACAGTAGACTCCAATGAGGTGCTTTCCCGTTTTTTTTCTTTGTTCTCGCTTTCAATCTTTCTCTCCCTCCTTCTTTCATTGGTTTTTCATCTTTTTTTTCTCCTTCTTTTTTGTCTTTGTTTTTTCTTTGCTCACACTCATCCTCTCTCCATCCCTCCATCCTATCATCCCTCCTCCCTCCATCTCTCCAGGTTTAAGTGGTATTGGCTTTAAAGGGGCAGCAAATCAGTTGCTGATTAATACTGAATTTTTGGGGCCATTTGTCTGCTCCGTTGCCCCTGTCTGTGACACCCGCCCCCCTCTTCTCTCCCTCCCGGTCCTCCTTCTCCCTCTCTACCTCTCCTCTTGTTCTCCTTCCCTCTGCGGTGATGAATGACCGGCCGATTGCCGAGGGATTAGAGTCGTCACGGTTACCTGTGCTTTGACAAAGTGGTCCTGATTGGTGACCAAGGCACTTCATGGGGGGGTCATATCTCAGAATGTACTAGTGTGTGCCTGTGTGTGTGTGTGTGTGTGTGTGTGTGTGTGTGTGGTCAGTTTCAGCTGAACTTGTATGTGTGGTCTGTATGTGTACAGGCAGGGTTAGTGTACACAGTTTATCATGTTTGTTGCTGTGATTAGGGGCAGTGCTCTGTTTCATGTGCGTGTGTGTGTGTGTTTGTGTTTTGAATGGGGCAGGGGTGAGCTCCTGTTCTCTCAGATGCTGATTCTGTGTGACAGAGATTGGCGAGGTCCCGGCAGCAATGTGACCACACTGACACCCAAGAACCCGGTAAACGGGTGCTAGTGGACACTGATGAATCGGCACTCGGAGGAATCGAACGCTGGCCTAATCAGTGCATAGATCCCCCTGCAGCAACATTTTTCAGTTTTGTCCTGCCTTATCAGAAGACGGCCATCAGCGGTGTCAGATCCCATTGGTCCAGCCCCTCTGTCACTCACACCCATTGATGATTAGGTGCATTACAGATTATCAAGCAGGGACTCTGATTTCTGCAGAAGCACTGTGTGTTCACATGTAAGTCTTCATTTGTATGTGCATATCAATCAACTGACATTTCCTAATAACTTCAAAATCATAACATCATCATAACACTTACTTTTGCATCATTTTGTTATACATTTTAAATTGATTTTAGATCTCTTTCATCAGCAGGGAGATGATTGTCACTGAACCTAAGATGGAAACAGCAGCTCAGAAAACTTCTGAAATAAATGTCTATGTGGCATATGAGGACAAGCATAAATAGAAATGTAGATAAATGTAACAAACATAAGAAGTTTCTATATCGTCTGAGGAGTATACAATGATGTGAATTATATATTATGATCCTTGGAGATGCTAGAGTTCATATGAGGGAGGGACCAAAGTATTTAATAATGCTTCACAATCACAACATTAAACAAGCACAAAGTTTTAAGAGAAAGAGGATTTACCCTGTAGTAGAGTTTAAGTGGTGAGTGGCATCTACACTAATATGCATGAAAGGTGTTCTCATAGGGTTTGCTTGAAATTATTTATTAACATGTCTGAAGGTAAAAAATAACTGTTTAAATGCAATAACAGTGTCATACAGTGTTGTACTTGTTGCACTCAGTCAACGTATCTGCAATCTGAGCTTTAGACTCTTGATGCTGCGTTTAGTTTAATTTACCAAGTTGATTTTGAAGAGCAGAGAGTAGGTATAATAGTGTACTTCAACATGATGGAACAAATTATCTGAGAAAAATATTCACCTAATTTTGAGGTGTTTAATGTTTATCTGTTGATACAAATAAAGAGTTTTTGTCTCAGCCATTTACCACAAGAAACTGTTGCATTGCTAACGAAATTAGATGTTCAAGCACGCATTACTTTTCTGCATCCCATAAAAATACGCTTATTGCCACCAAAACTGTGTGGGGAAAAAAACTGATATCCTGAAAACTGGGCTGTTACATGCTTGATGAAAAACTAATTTAGACTCGACAGTACTCCGAGAGCACGAACCTCTACATAGGAGACATAATCCATATCTGATCTTCAGCAAATTGTCTCAGATTGTAGACACTATCATCCTGCATGTGTGTGTAGATTTTCAACAAAATCACTGAGATGTGACATAGTTATGAAATTTTAAAACCTTCACCTACAATCAGTAATAGGGTTTTTGTGTGAAGTCAGGATTGTTTTCAGATGGGTTCCCAACAAACAATAAACAAACAAACAGCTGAAAACGTGACATCTCTGGCAGAAGAAATAAAAATGTAAGAGCAGGTGAAGCTCTGGTATAACCTGTCAAACTAAATTTAGATGTCAATAACAACACTGAAAGTTTTGGTATTACAGAAGCCACCACTCTTAAATTACTACATTCATCAACGCGACCCTGTATCTACAACAAGGTATAGGGTACACTCATGTCATTTTACCACTAACTTTAAACTGGCTCTTGGTCTCAACAATAAGAGAAAAGGAGACTGACCCCACTGACTGAGTGAACAGGATTTCCTGATGAAATGTGCAGAAGGAAGAGGAAAAGACTCAGAAAGACAAAAGAAGAGGGGATC
>OOFC01051309.1:6170-22525 GCA_900323345.1 Pseudochromis fuscus
TCTTCTTCTTCCTCCTTCTCTTTCCTCTCCTCCTCGTCTCCTCCTTCCTCTCCTCGTTCTTCCTCTTCCTCCTTCCTCTTCTTCTTCCTTGGTTTCATCCTCCTCATTCTTCTTCTCCTCCTTCTCCTCTTCCTCCTTCTCTTCCTCCCCCCCCTCCCCCCCCCCCCTCCCCTCCTCCTTCCTCCTCCTCCTTCTTCCTCCTCCTCCTTATTCTTCTTCTTCTTCCTTGGTTTCATCCTCTTCATTCTTCTTCCTCTCCTCCTCCTCCTTCTCATCCTCCTTGTTCTTCTCCTCTTCCTCCTCCTCCTCTTCCTCCCATCCTCTTTACCTTCTTCCTTCCTTGGTCTTTTTCTTCTTGCCCTTCCTTCCTTCTTCCGTCTCCTCCTCTTTCCTCTCCTCCTTCCTCTGCTTCTTCCTCCACCTTCTTCTTCCTCGGTTTCATCCTCCTCAATCTTCTTCCTCTCCTCCTCCTCCTCCTTCTTTCTCTCCTTCTCATCCTCTTCTCCTCCTTCTTCCCCCTCCTTCTCATCCTCCTTGTTCTTCTTTTCCTCCTCCTCTTCCTCCCATCTTCTTTACCTTCTTCCCTCCTTGGTCTTTTCCTTCTTGTCCTTCCTCTCCTCCTCCTCCTCCTCCTCCCTCCCTCCTCTCCCTCCACAGTGAATCATCCTTTTTCTACCCTCCGACCTGCCGAACACCTGCATATCATTCCTCACCCATAAATGCACTCCTGCCTGGCAGCTCCATCGCAGCACAGATACCCAGCATCTCTCCTCCACACAAACCAATTCAATCTCACCGCTTTAACTTCACTCCTGAGCTGCTCCCCCCAACGTACCCATCCCTAATCCTGTCCAACCTCTCGATGCAAATCTTAGCGTCTCTGACTTGATCGCCGCCTCCAACTCTGCTTCCTGTCTAACACATAACACACAGCTTGTTGTAAACCTTCCCTTTCACTATTGCAAATCACTCCTGACATTCTCATCCACCCACTCCACCCACGGGAATCCTAAATAACTCATCAGAAAAGTAATTTCTGTGGCGACTGTGTGGTCACAACGTAACCTTTCCTGTGCTGCACATTCTCCTCCTGATTGTTTACAGTGTCCAACAGCATCGCGCCTTTTGAATTTCTGCCTTTTTTTTTTCACAACTGCTAAACATCGATTCACGCCGCAGGGTTCAGAAAAGACGCCTTTGCTCCTGATTCCTCCTGGACTAAAAAGCGCTTTACAAAAGTGTTGCATTGACAGCCGTTGCCATTCAACACCTCCATTTGAATGGAAGCAAACACACAACCAAATTGACTTTAGTGTAAAGGTTTTGATGACTTCTTAGTTTACCATCGGGGGGTTAAGTGCCTCCGTTGTGCTGCAGACACATCGACATCGGCGGCAGACACACACAAATAAAAAAACTGGATTCAATCGTCAATACGCGGCTGTTAGGCGGCCACATTGTTGGAGTAAGTTTGATTCACCGGGGCTGAATGGAGTTTGTGCGCCGATGTGTGGCATTGTGTCGGGGTATTTTTTTGTGTATTGTGGTGCTGATAAGGCGGCTGTGTCAGTGCACTTCGCTGCATTGTTCCTGTGATAAGGAGGCGGCGGAGGGAGACATTTTCCTCTGCAGGAGACAGAGATGGTATCGCTGTGGGTGGAGGGAACATTAGGTGAGCAGAGTGCAGGGGTGGGTGGAGGTGTGGCTGCAGGAGATGGGCCAGGAGTGCATGTGTTTACACTGTGCCGGTGATGGATTGTGGATATAACAGGTGAATAGGCAAGTGTGCCGGGTAATGGATCTGCCACGAGAGTGTGTGTGTGTGCGAGTCAGTGTGTACATGTGTGTGCTGATGGAATTTTTCCATTTGTGCAGACTTTTAGTCAAACGACAGGAAACAGGGAGGAGGATGCCGTGCTGCGATAACAACCAGTCCACAACTCCAGACTCAAGCACAACTGGCAGCTGGAACAGGCTAACGTTACCCCAAACAAGCTAACATTACTGTGAGATAAGCTAACATTAGCCAAAACAAGACTGAGTTACTTTAAACAAGATAGAGATAGACAGTATGTTAGCCCAAGCAAGCTAAAGCTAGCCTAAATAGGTTCAAGGTAGGTAATATGTTAGCCCAAGCAAGCTAGCATTAGTTTGAATAAGCCTAAAATAGGATGAAGCTAGCTTGGTTTGGATATTGCTAGCTTGTTTGGGCTAAAATATTGTCTAACATTACCCTAAACAAGGTTGGTTACACTACACAGGATAAAGTTAGACAGAATGTTAGTAAACTAGCTAAACAAGCTAATATCATCCTAAACACACCAACATTAAACTAAGCAAGTTAACATTAACTTAAAAACGCAAACATCAACCTAAACAAGCTAACATTAGTTTGAATAAGACTAAATAGGATGAAGCTAACTTGGTTTGGATATTGCTAGCTTGTTTGTGCTAAAATATTGTCTAACTTGACCCTAAACAAAGTTGGTTACCCTACACAGGATAGAGTTAAAGCTAAACAAGCTAATGTCATCCTAAACACACCAACACTAAACTAAGCAAGATCAATTTAAAAGATACATTATCTTGAACAAGCTAATGTTACTGTTAGTAACCAAATGTTACCCTAAACAAGATACACTCAGCTGCTATGATAGCTGAAACAAGCTAACATTAGCATAAACAAGAACATAGGGCTGAGAATTTAGATTTCTTCTGTAAAACATCTCTGAACAAAGATGTTTACGTGTATTTTACAAAGTTTAACTTGATGAGCTGGCCTCGTAGTGTAGTTGGAGTGATTTTATGAATGAACATGTTTTGTCATCATGTGTCCCAACCTATCTTGGAGTAGATAGAGAAATCCACAAGTGCTGTCACTTTTTATTCAATATGTGAATATCTGTTTGTACAGGGGGTACAACCTGAACTGTAATGACCTGTTTGAAATGTGAGCCGCAGTCTCTCTACAAGTTGTTTCCACAGCAGGTAATTAATCTTGTGCCCGGGTCGACCATATGATGGAGATCCAGGTCTCCTGCTGTCACCTCAGGAAGAAACAACCCTGGACTCAGGATGAGGCCTTTATGTCACTGTCACCCCAGATTCAAAGTTTCACTTCATTTCTGCTCAGCTGTACTGAGTTGGTGTAACTGAGAGGAGATTTAAGGAACCTGAAAATGAGGCTCCAGCTTATTATCTTCATTCAACTAATGCCCCTGCGAGTCCCCTTTGAATTAAAGTACTTGCAATCATTTTTCTTCTCACATGCCACCGCTCTAAGTACTTAGCATACATCTCACTGTCTTCCCAAGGTTTAAAAACAAGAGGTTTTACACACAGAGTCAGAAAACTGGAAGCTGTTTTTCAGTCTGTCTGTGGAAAAGTGCCGTGACCATGCACTCTGTCACATTCAGCCTACTTTCCTCTCAAAGACAAGACGAAAAAAACCACAGTGTATAAATAAAAGAATCTTCTTGTTCAATCTGAATCTTTTCAAGTGTTCACTTTATCTGTTTTGGAGCTGGAGTTCAGTCAGGATTTTTTTGTCTTTGGATGTTGTTTTATTATAGTCTTTCCCCCCCATGGGCCACAGATGACATTCCAGCATCGTCTTTTCAGAAATAATATGAAAAGGCAGCCGGAGCTGTGAAGTTCCTCTTTGGACGCAGAGCTTAACCGATTCAACGGAGCACGATGCTGTCGTATAGACAGAAAAACAATTTACAGGAGTGTGTTTCTTCTCATTTCACACCAGTGCTTTGAATTTTAAACATAGGTGATGAAATCATGACTCAACTCAGCTCCAATAAATTCCTAAGTTACTTCTATGAAGATAAAATAACAAAGTGACCTGGATTCTCGATGAAACTATTTTTAGCCTCATAAGGGACAAACTTTGCAAACATTTTCCTTCCACTGAGAGTCCTGCTGGTTTACTCCACCTGAACATACATCCTACAAAATGCTGGGTTTAATGAAGAGCGGCAAATATTAGACATGCTGGGTTTATGTTATCTGCTTATCTGGGCATAAAACAATCAAAGAGGGGAGACCAGGGATGGTTGTCACACTTTTTGTTTGAGCAAGTGTAACTCAGTGGTTCTCAAATTTTGACATGTGGTACCCATATCTGTCTGCTACGAATGGCATACAGTTGGATTTCTACTACACCATCACAGATGTTGTAAATTAATGTAAAATACAAACAGATATGTTGTTACAACCTACCCCAGTATCAGGGTGAGTTGTAAAATTACTTGGGGATTGATGTAACAATTAAATTATTGTGCTTAAAAAACATCCACACTAATAAATATTTGGAAACACTTTAACCCCATAGGTGTACAGTGGAAGTGCATTTTGAGTTAATTTAATTTTTTTTTAAAAAAGTTGTAATTCACCATGATGACTGCCAGATGGCGCTGTGGGGACCGTCGGGTTTTGATGCAGGAGTAAATATGTAAATGAGTAAATATGTGTTTGGCGGTTGGGGTTTTGGGGTTATGTGGTTTTGCGGTATGGGTTGTGTTTTTTTGTTAAGGTTGTGTTTTATTAAGAGTTGGCCCGGACAGCAGCTGAGTCTGGGCCGGATCCGGCTTCAGACAGGCAAATCCACGCAACAGTCGCACTCGTTTTACCGTCAATTTCCTGATCTGGGCCGCATCAACATCTGTGTCACCATTGGGCCGGTGTGTGTAAAGACGCCGGCCCGAGTCTGTCTGCCGGATCTGGGCCAGATGTTACGGTACATCTGGGCCGCATGATTTTTGCTATCTGGGGGGTTGTGTCTTTATGTCAAAGTATTGAGGTATTGCAGCATGTCTTTTGTGATAATTTTTTTGTCTGTTCTGATTTACAGAGTGGTAAGCCTGTTTTGTGACCTGGGTCAGTTGGTAGTCAGTAGTGAACCTCAGATTCATTGGGTGTTTCGGCCATTACCAACTAGACACCCTCCTCCTCCAAACCGGAGAATGTTCAGTGAGTGCGAAGTTGATTTAAAACAAAAATAAAGTCAATAATTGGGTTTTTTTCTTCACAATGCTGAGAACGACTGCAATCCGATCTCATGCTGTGAACACATCCCCAGTAATCTCCCTCCGAGCAGTAAGTGGCGATATGTAGTCGTCGTGCAAACAGCCGTCTGCAGCTGGATATCCCACAGTTCACTGTTACAGTACAACGCTCAGTCATTTTCCTCCAATTGGAAAGACTGGGGTCAGGACCTCAAAGTGTATCCAGTGCTTCTGGCTGCTTTAAACATTTCAGGCCACCCAGTGTCAGATTCACACAGTGGAAATATCCTGCTTCATTATCCTGCTTCATCTAATGACTGGTCCTGGGGAAACAGTCCTGGATGAAAACCAGAAAGCCCTCAGAGAGCACGAACTTCCACCCAAGGCATAATCCATGCCTGATGTCCACCAGAGTGTCTCAGTGTGTCGAGTCTTAACTCACCCACTGCTTCCCTGGTGTTTTACTTCCTCCTACTACTTCACTGCTACGACCATGGACTGTATATTAGAGGACGGAGCTAACATGGTGTCGCCCGTTGGTTTGGACTCACATTATAAATCCAGGAGTTTGGTATTTGAACGTGGCCATGTTGGTTTTTTGGAGGCAGAAGTGACCATATAGACTGTATATGGAAATAGATTAAACAAAACTTAGGCAACAAAGTGCAGTACTCTCGACAGCCACTAGATGCTGATTCCAACAAACTTGCTGGTTAAAGTTAGTTCTTCTCATCTTAGGGGTTGGTTTGATTGACAGCTCTGGTCTCCAATGATCGACAGGTGGTTTGGAGACTCATTCACCAGTGAACTCCAGTCTCATCCTCATTGGACAGAGTCCTCAGGTTCAGGGTCAGACCCGCCTCCTTACTTCTCCCATCATATCCAAATATGGTCACTTCGGCCACCAACATGGCCACGTTCAGATACCAAACTCTCGAGTCCACAAACCACCAGGTGATGTCATTGAGACTTCGTCCACCTCTGGTCTACAGTCTGTGATCATTTACAGTGACTTTTTACAGTTTTACCCAAAAACAATTTCCAACTCTTCATTTTACAGATTTTTAATTTTGCCCAGTACAAAGTGTAGCTTCTCTCTGGTGGTCAGCATATTTCCTGACAGCTTAACGGGAGATGTTTGTGACAGTATCTAGTGGCCGTTGGTGGTATTGCACTTTCTTCCAGGTTTTTACAGAAGCAGGTGGGAAGCCACGCCCACTGACACCAAAATAATAATAATAATAATAATAATAATAATAATGGTTGGATTTATACAGCGCTTTTCTAGACACTCAAAGCGCTTTACAGAGACCATTATTCATTCATACCCAGTCATACCAGTGGTAGTAAGCTATGTTAGCCACAGCTGCCCTGGGGCAGACTGATGGAGGCATGGCTGCCAGTCTGAGCCTACGGCCCCTCCGACCACCACCAAACCATTCATTCAACATTCATACGAAGCAAAGTGTCTTGCCCAAGGACACACCGACAGCAACTGGGAGGAGAAGGAATCGAACCACCGACCCTTCGGTTGGTAGACGGCTGCTCTACCACTGAGCCACTGCCGTCCCAAAACACACCTGCAATGACATGCAAAAACATAGTCTGACAAACTCTGGTTAATGACACAAATGATACAACACTTGTAATTTCACAAGAAATCAGAAATGTAACCTGAACTAACTTAACTCTCCAACACAGCATGATGAAGCCCTGTAGGCTGAGGTCTAACCAACACTGGAAGTCACAAGAGGCCTGGTGACACAGCTCCTTGTCACAAAGGCAAGTTTTAAAGTTTTAAGAAGTGATTAAAAAGAGGTCACGGACTCTACCTCCAAAGCTCCGAGGGTCCTGACAGCAAAAGCCCCATAGTCCTCACATTCAAGCCTTGACTTCAGAGCGGTCAGAAGGGTCCAGCTTGAGGATCTAATGCAGCGAGATGGTTCACGAGGAGTCAACATTTCTGTAATGCATCTGGGAGCCAGACCTAAAAAAAGCTTTGAAAGTATCCTAACTTCAAATCTAATACAAACCGTCAGGGAAGAGACTGCCATTCACAGGGCTGCCACAGAGACATCCACACTCACACCTACAGCCAATTAAGAGTAATCAATTAACCTAACGAGTGTGTCCTCTGTACTCTGGCTTCTTCACACAGCTGAGGGAGAGCAGGCGAGGTTCAAACCCAGAACCTCCTCACGGTGAGGTGACAGTGCTAACCACTGCACCAGCTCCTCTGAGCTCAATTAGCCTGCGACTGAGCAACAATTGGCAACAAGGTTACCAGATGTCAACTATTAACCAGGAGAGGTAGAAACACCAGGAGCCAGTGGCCAGAAAGGATCTGAGGAGGGATCTCAGATGCTGGAACGAGACTTGATGATATATTTATTCTTTCATCTGTGAGGAGATGGAACAACGTGATAAATTATTAAACCACATCTAATCAGATCTTCGCAGTAGCTGAACTCATCATATGTGTGTAGTACCATGACGGCAGCAGAAAGGAGAAACGAGCTGGAGACATGTAGGATCCAAACGGAGGAAGAGTAAAAGTCGTGTTACTGATCCAAACATCAGCCTCTCTCCTGGATCCTTGACAGGTACATCCTGATAGTTGGTAGAAATTGAACTCTGCTCCATCGAGCCCCAGCTTCCAAGTCCTCACAGGGCATCTGGATCGGAGCAGACAGGGGTTAAGCACCTTGCTCAGGGGCACTTCAGCACTATTTACTGAGACGGAGCAGCTCTGGCTGATTTCCCCTGCCATAGCACAGCTTTGAACCACTGACCTTCCAATTGCAGAGTCTCCAATGCCCCCCCTCCAGGCTCAGACTGAACCCTCAACCAGGCCTGATTAATGTGGGAGGGTAAAGTGGATGAGACAGACGAGGCAGAGGTTACCCCCCACCCCCGTGTCGCTGCATCCCTCCGTCTCCCCCACACGCTGCTCTGTGTTATAGATGTTCATGATACCTTCCCTCAGCGTTGATTAAAGCTTCGTTTAATCCGACCTGCCTGTTTGTATCACTTCTTTGGATTCCTCTATCTTGCTTTGTCTCGCCGGCGTCCCCAGGTGTCCCTTTACCACCAAGTCCTGAAAATAGTCTTTCAGATGCATCTTGATTAAACCAGCGGTTCAGTTCCTGCCGGCGGTCCCTCCGGTTTTGGCCGGCGGTGACCCGGCAAGCAGCACAGGCTCCTGTTTGAAATTTGTCTGGTGAAGCTCGGCTGCTTTGACTTGTGTCGCCGCTGGAGGCTTGGAAATAATAATTCCCTCCTCCTCCTCCTCCTCCTCTTCTTCTGCACTGCATCATGTGACCAAGCAAACAATGAAATTTGCTGTTTGTTTTTAAAATGCAAATGAAATGCACTGAATGTTGTGTCTTGTGTTTTGTGGCCTGACACCCAGCATGATAATGGGAGGCGATGTAAACAGTTTGCAGGTAAATACAACAGTTGGTCTCTGTTCCACCACAGGTCAACACACCAGGTCAACACAACTGAGTTAAATGATCATATTTGGTCATTTGTTGTTGCACTCAGTGTTTTCTGACTTGAGGGCTACGACAGGGTCATTTATTACATTTATTAAAGTTTATTGAGGTTGCAGAAGAGTTTGTCATCCTAAAAATATCTGTTAAACTAAAATAAATCAAAGGTTTGAGGTTTTAAAATGAATGTGGGTTTGGTTAAAGAAAAACAAGCTCCACCACTGGGGAAAACCAGCGTGAAGGTAACACTGTGCTCTCTGCTCTCCAGGTCGTATGTCAGCAAATGACAACTTCTTCTTCTGCTCTGCATCTCATCTGTCATGTGACCACATGCTGTTTGTTTTAAAATGCAAATGAAATTCAGTGAATATTGTGTTTTGTAGCCTGAACGCCACATGGCAGAGGTGATGGTAGAAACCATTTGCATGATATGAAGCTTGGTGAAGCTCCTCTTTAACAGCGGTACGTTATGTGGAAATAACACATCTCTGTCTACAGCTAACCAAAGGTCAATAGATGAGGTCAACGAGTCCAAAACGAACAATAAAATGAAGTCGTTTGTCGTTGCCCTTATCGGTATTTTCTGTGTAGCGCAGGAAACACTATTCTGTCTGGTAAGGTGCTGGCTCAGGGTTGGATCATCAGGGGTCACACCGGAAGTGCCGGCCTGAGTACCACTTAAGGTCGTTCAGAGTAGGGGATGAATAAAGACTTACAGGCAGATGCAGTACTGTTCTCCTTTCTTTACTGTTTGTGCAGCATCACAGAGTACAGCCCAGGACTTGTATGGTTTTCTACAATAGAGAATAACATACACAACTTAGGTAAGAATATATAAACATATCCATGAGTTGACTTAAATTATAACATCTGACCAGTACAATAAGAACAAAAAATCATTGAATTAGGAAGGCGATCAGAGATTGCAGCCTTACTTCTCCTATACAAGCATAACATACACTCAAAACACGCTGTCAAGTCACCATCAGCACTGTACGTCTCACTTCCGGTATAGCGCTCTTATTGTGAAACCTAATCTATACTACTTCCGGTAACGATTAGCGCTAAACATCGGCAATAAACGCTAAACTGTAACTGTTACGGCGCATTTAGTGCAGCGATAAACCCTCAAACTGTGCATGAAACGGATAACTATCATATAACCATAATTATGAATATAAACACAACATTCAAACTCAATGGGCAGAGACAGGTGAGCTAAGTGGCTAGCTAGCAGGCAACGAATGCGAGTTAGCTCCGTACTCTCATCTACATAACTACATACATGTCACGTATAAACACGTAAACACAAATACAACACAGGTCATATAATGATTGCACTCACCCATCATTCACTCATAATAACTGAAGACAAGGTCCTGCAAGTTAGTCGCTTATCATTAGACGAGCACACACATGCTCGACCTCCTGCCGCGTGACGTCACTCACAACACAACCGCCCGCCCACAAGGGTAATAATCCAATGAACATCCAACACCAATGAACATAGATTACAAGGCACATCAATAACAGTGCTATGAACTGGCAACTTTGGGGGCTTTTCTACATTCTGACTTGAGGACCAGGGAGAGAGGTCATGAATTAAATTGGTTGGAGACCTTTGTGTCATTGTTAAAATAACTGGTAACTAAAAAATAGAATGTGTTTTTTCTTACAGGAAAACAATGTTCCCCTGTGTGAGGTGTTGTTGGGGAGACTGTTCACAACCACAGAGGTAAAGTGCAGCTCTGTCCTCTCTGAGGTGGGTGTCAGCTAATCACAGCAGTGCTGGACTGATGGACTCTGGACTGTGTGTCTCACCATCTCTTACTCTGTCTGGCTTGCAGCTATTTCCGTGCTTCTGTTCTTTCAGTCCGTGTTTTACAAAGCAGAGAGTGAAATACAACTGTTTATTACTCCTGCTAAACGCCGACGGGTAACGGTGTTTTTACGCGGGTGCATAAAATCAAACTGTCGCTTTCCAGCAGCAGCCTCTGCAGAGACCAGTCAGGGTGGCAGCCCTCCTCATTTTGAACTAGACAAGTCTTTAGTCAAGGTTTACTCAAGTCTTTTTCTTCAGCTTATATCAGCAGAGTTTTATCTTTGCACTGTTTCGAACAACAACCTGAGGGAGCTGAGGATGTATGAGGAGGTGGAGGCACGACAGAGCTCATTTCTAAAACCAATGGAAGAAATAAAGCTGGTTGGTTTTATACTGTGTGAAGTGGACTTGCAGCTCTCGCTAAGTGTGAACTCGCACAATCTTGGATGATTGGGTCAACTTCTTCACCCCAACACATGAACTAGAGGGTTTACCTCATGTTGCTTTGTGGTGATGTTTGACCTGATGGATGCTGTTGGTTTTGTATGGAGATAGTTTACTGAGCAGAAATATTCCTTTAATTGTCTCTAATTCAGACAGTGTTTAGACTGCTTGTATTTCACCAAGTGTTTGAGGATGAGGACAAATTAGAGCCTTTTGAAGTATGAATCAATTATGTGAAGATGTGTGCTGCTGCTGCTGATGATGATGATGGTGTAGAAGATGCAATAACAGAACAAAATGTGGAGATCGGAGCCAGCACACATCGTTATGTTTCTTCATCACTCTCTTGCTTTGACTTTCAGGTTAGCCTCATTTACTTGTTGAATGTAGCCTGTACATAATAGATGGACGTATGTCTCAAAAGTAAAACCACTGTGGAAGTGCAAAACTGTGCAATACCACCAACAGCCATTAGGTGCTGCTCTAACTGACTTCAATTCAAAAATCCTCATTTTCAATCCTGAAATATTCATCAATACATTTCTCCACAAGTTATTCTGATGTCATTAGATAAAGTCAACTCTTCTTCTCAGAGATCTGGGGGGAGGAGTTAGGGGCGGGGTTAGTCTGATTGACAGATCTGGTCTCCAATGATCTACAGGTGGTTTGGAGGCTCGTTCACTCCTGAACTGGGGTGCAAGCGACAAACCCACCTCCTCACGCCTCGTTCAGATCCAAACATGGCTCCAGAAAAACCAACATTCAAACACCAACCTCCTGGCGTCAGCATGTGAGTCCACATTGATGAAGGTGTGACGTCATGGTGACTCCATCTTTATACACAGTCTAAGGTGTTGGGAGATCTCTTCATCTACTGATTGACTGTGAAGCATTAACTAGATGAGATGTGCGTCAAATCTTCCTCATAAAAACATTTACTGGAGGAACCGTTTTCAACTTCATCTGGCTTCATCCTCTTTGTTCATTACTCTCCAACCAGACCTGTCACTGTCTCCACCTCTGCTCCTGCCTGAAGACTCATCCACACTCCTTTTAAAAATAAATATTTCAAACCACATAACAGTCATTACCTTGTACTTTAAGCTGAGAACTGAGGGCCAAACAATTTCTTCTGCATTTGCATTTGAATTGTGAGGTCAGTGAAGAAACCCCCTCGTACCGACTCCATGTCTTGTATGATGTCTTCTTGCTTTGTGTAGTGGCAGTACATGCAGGATTTCTAAAGGTTACAGAGACAGGTGGAATATCTTGGGGTTTGTTTGCATCCATGGTGGAGTTACATGACTTGTTTGCACTGACTCCATCACAGCAACAGCATCACACCGTCTTCATTCTGACCCACGTCATGACCTCGTGAATCATACATTCACTTTTTTATACAGTCAGCCAACGATTAAGAGAAAACTGTTTGTTCTCTGTCGTGTATGAGTCGCCCAAGGCTGTAAGATTATCATAGTGTTTTATAACCTCAATTAACTCATAGTCAGTTTCTCATCAGATCTACATCTTACAGCTTTCTTTGAAATGTACAGCTTAGTGTTTTTAAATGACAGTTTGCATATTTCAACAATGGTAATCCACCAAAAATTAAAAAAAAAAGGGCAGATATTGAATATTTTTTGGCTGCTCTTGGTGTCGAGAGGATGTGCTTCGACCACAGCTGCTGCTTCAAACACTGATCTCCATCATGTCTGGGAACCTCGGATGGTTGACTCTCCTCCACCAGAATTCAGATCATTTCTGTGGGTGAAAGGAGATCGATCAATAAGTGTGAAGACCTCTTTCTCTCGTCTCCAGAAAGCAGAGAGCTCAGAAGTGGAAGTGTTGAAAAGTCGACGGCAGACAGACGGACCGAGGCAGCGAGATGGAAAAACCTGCTTTTTTCAGCCTCTCCTTTATGTATCGATTCACTCTGCTCTCACTGCCCTCCAGTCTTCAGCCTTTAATTGATTCATAACTGAGTTTCATCATCATAATATTCAAACATGAAGTTAAAGAAGGGTCAGACAACATATTGGACATGTTGAATTAAGAAATAACACAGAGGTTTAAAGGTCCTTGATTAATCTCTTGTTGGACCCTTTGGGGGAAAAGTGCCATTGTGCCCCCAGTGACCCATCAAACTGAACTACTTCTCTTTTACTTTGTGTTTCTACACTGTTGCCTTCAAGTTCCTGTAACTCCAGTCGACACCAGAGTCGATATTCTGCCCACAATCCAGAGACGAGCTGCCACTCCTCTACTGGACCTGGGCTTTCTTTGTACCAGTGAATGTGGACTCCGCTACACTTAACTACTCATTAAAGTGTTAGTTACTGTGTTTTCAGGTGAGAATCCCTCCAAACCAGTCGGCCTTGAATGTCGGAGCCCTGGAGCTGCTGTCTCTTTTACCCCAGCAGGTAGTCCAGCCTTGCCAGAGGTTACACAGCTCCGAGATCCTCAACAATTCCAGTAATAGCATCCTTTAATTAGCCTACAGCTTTTATCAGAGGCCAAACAAGCAATGCAACAAACTGCAAACATGTTAAAATGTTACAGCAAATATAAACATGTTTACAGTCTGGTAAGAAAAAGATTGGGGTTTGGTCAGGTTAGGGTCGGGGGAGGTCTCTTAAGTAAGTCACTGTTACCCCTTTTCCACCAAACAGGTTCCAGGGTTAGTTCCAGGCTGGGGCTTGAGCCAAGGCTCAATTGGTTCAGAAGCCGTGCTGTTCCTGGTTTTACAGTCTACACTGAGATCCAGAGCCAAAACATCCAACTGTGAGTGGCTACTGTATTTTCATTACTCTACTCTTCTACTATCTCTACTATCACTAGTTGTGTTTCCGTCACTCCTCCAGCTCCTGGTGTAGTCGCTGCTTACTCAGTGCTGAGCTCTGGTCCAGCAAAGAAGTGAGGCCAGAGGTGGCCCCTGTTTTAGCAGCTGGGGCCGGTTCTCACGGCGGTGGAAACACAACAAACTGGGGCTAAGTCAGGAACTGGCTCTGGAACCTGTTTGGTGGAAAGGGGTATGTAATGTCCTCTGAAGTGACAGGAAAACATCTCCCTGTATGTTTCACTTGCTCAAACATATTTTTCTTTTCATGTTTTAATATTAGTTTGTCCACAGTGGTACCAAGCTGCAAACTTCCAGGGAGAAAGCAGAAGTAACTGGGAAGTTGAAATTAACTGCAGTTCCTCAACTGTCCACTTGAGGCTCTGACAGTGAGTCAGTCCCCACAGACCTCCATGTTAAACCTGTACAGCAGAAATAAGCACATTTACAGCCTGGTACAAAGAACTGCTTTGGTCTCTGTGGATAATTTCCTCTTCTTCACAACAAATGAATTTTACTTAAACCCTTTAATTCTGTGGTGCGTCGTCGGCAACAGGTCTGCACGTGCATTTTTGGATTACCGTAATTATGCCATGGTTTGTGCAATCAAAAAAATTCCAGTGGTTCCTGAGAGCTGAGATGTTGCACTTTATAGTGAAAATGGTGTAATTACCGTAATTTCACTAGCACCTCTCCCAGAAGTCGGCAAAGTAGGTGATTTACTTTATGTTGTAACAGTGTAATAACAGTGACGATGACGCAAGAATAGCAGAAAAATACAAGTTTTAGTGAACAAAAACACTGCAATTGCACATGGATGTTACATTTTGCACGTTACATTTGAATTTGAAATCAAAATAAGCATAAAAAGTCCAGGTGGAAATTTGAAGACTCAGGTGTTAAAGGGTTAATTTATCTATTTGAATTGGATTAAGGCTTCAAGTTTTACATAATCCTGGGGTGTGGCCTCTGAGTTAAAGGTGAGTGTTGTCACAAGAAGCCCCACCCCTTTGCTCCTCACTGCTAGAGTTCACTTGTAGACGTCACTGTGGATGTCACCGTGGCGATGGCCATCATTTAGAAACAATCTGTAATGATCTGCAAATGTGCATCACACACAGGAATAACTAGATTATGCAATTTCTGCAGATGTTGGGCGGCATTTGTCTGCTGCTGCTAAAAACTTTAAGCTGAAAAATCAATATAATGTCCTCTGAAGATCTGAAGGTAAAACACTGTGTGTGTGTGTGTGTGTGTGTGTGAGAGAGAGAGAGAAAGAGAGAAGGCTGGAAATAACTTCTTAAGCACTATCTGTAAAATTATTTGTCTGTGAGCATTGCCAGGTTGTTAATGACATGTGAAATATATTTGATGTCTACAATATGAGGGAGTTGTCATGGTGTGGTGTGATCATCTTTTTCCTCTCTGCATTTGAATGCTGAACGGGGAAAAACTGCAAGAATTTTTGTGATTTTCGTAAACAAGTCACTGGAAACCAGCCACTTGTTTTACTGTTTGAATGACATTTCTCTACAAATTAGGACGTTTTTTATTATTAATAATAACGTTTTTGTCTTCTTTCTGCTGACTCAGCCATCCCACCAATAATAAATAGGTGGAAAAGGGTCAGTTTATTGCTGAGGGGCAACATGCAAACAGAGAACAGGACGGGACCCAGTATGGAGCCTTGTGGACCTCCCGATAGAAGAAGAGAAGAAGAAGAACTAGAACAGGACGGGACCCAGTATGGAGCCTTGTGGACCTCCCGATAGAAGAAGAAGAACTAGAACAGGACGGGACCCAGTATGGAGCCTTGTGGACCTCCAGATAGAAGAAGAAGAACTAGAACAGGACGGGACCCAGTATGGAGCCTTGTGGACCTCCAGATAGAAGAAGAAGAACTAGAACAGGACGGGACCCAGTATGGAGCCTTGTGGACCTCCAGATAAAAGAAGAAGAACTAGAACAGGACGGGACCCAGTATGGAGCCTTGTGGACCTCCAGATAGAAGAAGAAGAACTAGAACAGGACGGGACCCAGTATGGAGCCTTGTGGACCTCCAGATAGAAGAAGAACTACCTAATAAAGCAAGCTTTATTTTGTCATTGTAGCATGCAGTACACAGTACAAACACACACAACGAAATTTCCACCCTACAAACACAGGATCGGCAGCACCCTCACCCTATGCCCTTTCTAGGGCACCCTGGAGCAGTTGGGGGTGGCGTTGCCTTGCTCAAGGACTGGAGGTGGACTGGTCCCTCTCCAGCCATGACTTCAACCGGCAACCCTCTGGTTCCCAACCCACCAACCCACTGAGCCAGCCCCGCAAACAGTTCCCTGACTGGGAATCGAAACCGGGCCGCGGCTGTGAGAGCGCCAAATCCTAACCACTAGACCACCAGGGAGGTACAAGTATGATATGTAGGATTGTGATGATTGTGAGTCCACAAAGTAATGGCTCATCTATGGCTATGGCTACATCACATCTTTTATGTGCACCAGAAAAAGCTCCGATTTCTCACTGTCCTGACACATTGATAAAAAATGATGAAAAAACATCCTTCCCTGACACCTATTCAACAGATTTATGTCATTAGTTTGGTATAAAAACGTCACAGGAAATCCTTTATATCTCCGGTCTTTGTGTGTGTGTTTGTGTGAGAGAGAGTGTGTATTTGTGAGAATCTTGTGGAGAAAAGGAAAGCGAGTCGGAGACAGAGGCCGGCGGACGTCGGTGCTGCT
>OOFC01051310.1:2590-27981 GCA_900323345.1 Pseudochromis fuscus
ACAGTCATTTCACAGGCAGTGGGAACAGAGGTATCATGCAGGTGCACTTGAACTCATGAACACTGAAGGGAAGATGGGTTAAGTATTCAGGTCATGTGACTTCATGCCGACATTAAAATATTCATTTTCGAAATTTGTAATAAAAACCCCAAAGGCAGCTTGTGTGGGTAAAGATACAGGCTGTGTGGTTAGTGTTTCAGCTCCAGAAAGTTCTGTTTGTTAAGCGGGAAATATATTTGTTATTTTTGTCATTTTAGTCTCGATACATTAGAAAATTGCACTTAGGTCAGTTTTGAAAAATGTTTATGGGTCCATCCTTGTCTATTTACAGTTTTAAGTTTTGGGTGGTGATGTTTTGTTTCTACACTTGTATCATTCAAATATCAAAATCAATCATATGTAATTTACACACTGGACAGGGAGGTATTATTTAGCTTGAGTCACTTAGGAGATAAAAAATATTTGAATAGTCATATATTCTGGATTTTTCAGTGACGGAGAGTGAAGTGAATTCAATTTGAGGATTTTTGTTTGGTTGGAAAAACTATATTGGAAAAAATATATATATTTAAATGAAGCAGAATATTGAAGGGGATCTTTTAGGGGATTTTCTTACAGGTGCTAAAGCAGTCAGACCATGTAAAGCATTGTGAGCAATCATAGTTACAGTTTTAACATCCAGTGCAATTTCTTTTGTAATATTTTTCTATACATCAATGTAACATCTAAAGAATTAGTTTATTTGGAGGCTTTTTAAGAAACACTAGGAAATCCAAGTGCTTGTCATCCAAACACAACAGAAAAAACATTGATTTTTAAAGCATTAAATTAATTTAATTACTCAGAAATGTAAATAATAAACTTCAGCTGAATGTGTCCATATCCTTGACAGCTAAAATGTTAAATGGATCCAATATTCAGTCAGATCAGCTTTTTATTCTGTGTCATAAAAACAATAATCAGTTCAAACAGACCTTAAGTCTTAGGTGCACTATTTAGTTTCCTAACATATTGTGTCTGTTACTTCTCTCCTCTTTGTGATGCACACTCTTCAATCTGCAGCAAAGCAGTTGGTCTACATCTACCCACGTTTCTATAACTGCTCTGTTCCCGCTGCGTTCACGGCCGACCTGCCACAGCTGGTCCAGTTATGTGAGGGCTTCAAACCACAGCTGTCCTCAAACAGGAGACTGGAGCGGCTCGTTTCCATCCGAGGGGAAAAGTTTATCAGTTTTGTCAAATCTGATCACTTTGTGGATGGTAAGATATTCCTCATGCATTCGTGTCCATTACATTTTGTATTTTCTCCAGCAGTGTGTATAATTCTCAGGTGTAAAGTGTAGAATCAAAGGAACTCTCCACTTAGTTTCTAGCTTGTATAAAATTTTGTGGCCTTATTGTGGACATTTGTACAGTTTTCCATCTCAGGTTGATTACATTTTTGCTGTAAAACATCTTATTTAAAAGTCACATACAACATTTAAAATTCTGCACTAACTACAGTGTAAAATAGCATCTGTTTTTTAAATGCAATTTGTTTTAATGCAACTAAATTAACCTACTAAGTGGCATTTTTTCAGACATCTACACAGGCTGGGTGGCTCAGGCACTGGATGCTGATCTTCTGGTGGAGTCCTGGCAGAGAGAGGCTCACGTGCTGCCCTCCAACTGCTCCCTGGCCAAACACACGATGAACATCAAGAGGATTCAGCTTCCTGGATCAGTCCTGTTTGAGTCCTATCATGATCACTCAAAGTGGTGCGTGTCACGAGTTTATGAGAAACAGGTGACCTGCCTGGGGGACATGAACAGGACGAGGGCCCAGCTTTGGCGTGGCGGGGGGCTGCTCTGCTCCTTCAACCCTGTGATTTACCAGGCCTTCAGACAGGCAGTGGATCGGTACATTGGCTGTTGAACAAAACTGAACTGACATACAAACAACAACTCATACTAATTATCAAGTTAGTTGTCGATTTCAGAGACAACAGTTGAAATGAGTGTTTGACTTTTACACACTGGCTTTTTAAAAAGTTTTTTGAACTACTTGAACCATTTTTTATATATTTCTTTTTTTTTTAACCAAACTTACATCCCAGTAAATTCACGTAAATGTGTAATATGTCTATCTATACCTATTGATAGATTTAAATAAAGTTTCTCTTGTCCAGTTTATATTAAAATGCTGACACAGGCCTTTTTCTTTCATCTCAGTCATTTACTACACCCTCAACCAATATATGGCAATAAAACTATTAGCACCAGTTCAAGTCCTAATATCTTATATATTTAATTAATTCAGATGCAAGAAACAAGTTTAAATAATTCTGAATTTAATCAACATCAGGTCAGAAGTTATAAGTCTGGGTGGAGAAAAGTGAAAATTAAAGAATGGCTGTGAATCAGTCAGACTTTGAGGGTGGCACTTTGACTCTTACATCCTCAGATGAATGATCTAACTTCTATTATTGAATGTTTTTTTCTTTAATGGGAGACTGTGACTGTATTTGTCATCATCATGTTGGAGCAGTTTCTTCTTCCTGTGAACTGAAATATTCTGTGAACAGTGTCATCTAGTGGTCAGAATAATTGCATCGCACACTGTGTCACATCTCATTGGATCATGAACATAAAACTCTTTTTTCAATTTACCTGAATATTGCATCTTGAAATAAATTCTCAGTTTTTCTAAAACCAATCAAACTCCACCACGAGGTTAAGATTATTTAATTTGTTATGATTCATAAGATTCGGGCAATAGCTTCTTAAATTTCAAATCCAAATATATAGAAAAGTGTTAAAATGTGCAGAAGTCCTAAAAGGTCACGATTAACTACATTTTATTTTCTCTTTTTTGCTGTGATAACGAGTTGATTTCAGTGGTTTTCTTGAGATCTTGAGTTTTATTTCTCATTATCTTGAGAAAACAAACTTTGTTGGAAACCGATGAGAGAGGGCACGATTAAATGCATTTTATTTTTTCTGTTTTGCCATGGTAACAGGTTACGAGTGGTTTTGCTGATAGTCGTGTGACAATATTACTACAGTTCTGCAAAGCCACGTGCAGTAGGATCCCCCGTTACAGTGAAATCACCCAGGGATCACTGATAAAAAAACGGTTTGACGTCTTACACACAAGCCACACGTCCTTTATCAGGACCCCCCCATCCTCCCCTCATTCAAAAAAATGTAGAAACTCTAATAACACACCCCCATGAGCGGTTTAACAGATGGACTCCTGTTGACATTAAAGCAGCTCGTCTGACACAACACCCTGGTGGTCCAGTTTCTTCACACACACACACACACACACAGAAAGAGAGAGAAAGGTTATAATGGTAAAAACGCCTAGAAGATAAACACTTTAAAAGGAGAAGCCCGTAGAAATACTCAGAAAAATGAGGTCATGATGTCACAATAAGAGGTAATACAGTTAATACAGAGCAATGCCATTAACACAAACTGTACAATGTGGAGTTCACGTTTATGTGACAAAGCTGGTTCGACCAACAGACACAGGAGAACAAACAGCATGCCAGCAAAATTCAACTTGTTTTAGTCTTTGTATTTCTTGGTTATAATCCTTTAGGTCCTGGATGGTTGAAGTGAATCAGTGGGAATTTGTCCTGTTGCAATGTGTCCAGTGCATGCAATAGTTCACATAGTGTCAGACCACACTTCACTTTCACAATGAGTAGTCTTTCTTAAAAACACACAAACACACACACACAAACACACACACACTGCATATTTCTGAAAAGAGCAGGTCAAACTGGATCTCACTGTGATCAAATGGTAGATGAACAAGTTAAAGCAGACGTGCCAGCTTTGCCTTGTCAAGCAGGAAAAAGAAAAAAAAAAAATCATGTACCAACTAAGATGACACTTACGATAAGGAAGCAGCTGAAATATTTTTTAAAAAACGAGCTGTGGGTGTCACATGCATTTAGCAATAACGTGAGACTAAAGCTGCTGCTGTGAAGAGAAGTGGAGATGATTAGATACGTAAGTTAAATGTTCATGTTTTAAAAAATGATCGAACAATGTTATGAATATAGTTTGTTAGGCTGTTGTGTATGGTTCAATGTTAATTTAATAACATGACATTGTACTGCACAGTGACTAAGTGTGAAACATTGTAGCTTATAAATAACATGAAATTTAATCTGTTAAAACTTGATGAGTTTTATATGTTTTACGTTCTTTATTAGCACAGTCAAAACGACTAGCAGCAGTGACAGACACAGGAGCAATTGTAATAAAATGTCAACTATTGGTTTGACTTGTAAATGTATGAAGTGGTTGTGTTGCGCTGCTGGATGGTTTGATCTTGTCAGTCCAGGAAGTGGCTTTACAGGAAAGCAGAACTATTTCAAGCCTTAACCCTCTTGCATCACCTATTCTCTAATATCAATAAGTTAAATTTAGCCCTAATGGGTACACCATAATTAAAATTTTCAATTTAAATAATTTACAAAGTCATTAAACATGACAGGTGGTCCAGGTAAGATTTATTTTAAAGATTCAAAGAGGTTGAAAGCTCTAAAATAAAAAGCTAAGAGGTAAAAATATGATTCAAGATCTTTTTCTTGAGACATCAAAACGTTAAGTTTAATATGATTTGATAATAAGATTCTGAATTTGTCTTTGTCTAAATGACTAAATACACAGTTACCAAGTACACAGGTTTTTGTCAAATACTTTTAAAAAATGTCACTCAGATATTTCACATTTATTGTTGCATTTGAGAAATATACCGTATTTTTCGGACTATAAGGCGCACTTAAAATCCTTTAATTTTCTGAAAAATCGACAGTGCACCGCATAATCCGGTGCGCCTTATGAATTAATTCTGGTTGTGTTTACTGACCTCGAACCGATTTTATGGTGATGCACGGTGCTCAAAAATCTGTCAAAATGTTTTAGTACAACTTTGGTAAACTACGAAGCCGCACCACTTGATGGATTGTCGATTAGTCAGGAACCGAGCAGAGTAATACGTACCACACTACGTATTACTCCGCTGTCACACTATATTACGATGTGCATAAGGACCCCAAAGTGGCACCTGTTAAGAGACAGTCGCTTAATGCGCCTTATAATCCGGTGCGCCTTACGTATGAAAATAGACCCGTTCATTCTCGTTCATTGATATTGCCCCTTATAATCCAGTGCGCCTTATGGTCCGAAAAATACAGTAATAAGTATGCAACATACCTTGTGTATGTTACATTGTCAGTTGGACATTCTGCTTTCAGTGACTAAATGGTGACATCCACTTCTGGCACAATTGTTTTTGATTGTTTCAGGAAATAATAAGATTCCTCTTCAGTGTCGGGCTCCTTCTTCAGGGATGTGATTCAGAGGTGAATTGTAAGAATGATTCTGGAGACACAGTTGACTGGTTGGTGGAAAGTTTGAGTTCTGGCAATTCATATTTGCAGCTACTCCCACTTAAAGCTGAACATATAATACAATATTAATATTATCTCTCTACTATCAGGTATATTTTATACAAGTTGCCTGACCGGATTGACAGTATGAAGTATTTATACATGGATGAAAACTCCAACGGGTGGACACTCAGCACAAAGCATATCAACAGTGGTGCTCTGATGTACACCCTGCAACCTCTTCTTGACTTCTATGACAGAAAGGCAAGTATCAGTCAAAGGTTCGAGTACTTCCTATGAAAAACAGGATTTTCCAAAGACAACAAAGACCATGTAAAGACGGAGGAAGCTACTCATCTTGTTATACATGTTGTACTCTGATTACACACATTTCTGCAGATGTTTGGCTGGGTTTGAGTTGTTGTGCTTTTTGTATTTTCCAGACTGAAGGCTTTGGATACATGCTCTATAATGATCAGCCTCCACGTCCATATGCTGCTCCCTCATCGTTTGGCCACAGTAAAGGTGGGTGCAGCAGGGGTCCCTTTATTTACATCACAGATCAGATTACAGACAGATATAACAACGCTCTGTTTCTACTTCTTATGTCCTGTAGGTGTCGTGATGCTGGACAGAGAAACTGGAGTTTGGCTTTCACACAGCACGCCAAAATTTCCAACATATCGCAGCAAAGAGTTCTGGCCAAAGACTGGAAATGCTAATGCTCAAACATTTATCTGTGTTACTTACGCCTATAATCAATTCAGAGAAATAGGTTGGTGAACTCCATTTATGTTGCAATCATATTTGTGTGCACATTTTTTTGACCATTGCAATTAAATGCTTTGTCTGAATTCCTAGGGTTGCAGCTCAAGTACATCCACGCTTACTCATATGACTCCGAACTCCCATCAACCTTTCACAATGAGCTGCGATGTGTTGCACAAAGGAGCTGCTACCCAAAACAGGAACCTTGGTTCAGTGTAATGAACCTGACTTCTACAAGAGGGCGTATTTTCTCCAGCTTTGCAAAGTACACACGTTTCAGGGATGGTGAGTGTTTTTTCATACATATATGTGCTTACATAACTTTGTCCACAGTCTCTATATGAACAAGGTTTAACTAGTTATCAGATTTAGGTGTCTGTTGTTTTTTTTTCTCACTGTTAAAGATCTTTACTCCGGCCTTATTGCAAGAAATGTGACGCAGAATCTGTATGCCAAGAGCTGGGGAAAGATGCGCACCCCTCTGCCCCCTTACTGTACCAGCATCCCTCATGTCTACAATGTGAAGGAAGTAAAGCTGCCGGTGGGGGAGCCTTTCAGAGACACTGTGGATCACTCCAAGTGGTGTGTGACTGCAGATGGTGACTGGGCCTGCATCGCTGATATGAACAGAGAGGAGAGTCAGACCGGCAGAGGTGGAGGAGCAATATGCACTGATGACACTGTAATTTCGAAAGCTTTCTATGCACTGATCAGAAAGTATGAACCATGTTCACATTTTAATAGGCACACAGAGTTGTAGCAATACAACCCTAATCTGAGGGGAAATGCAGGACAGCGCTACCAAATCCTACTGTAAGATCACATATACAGCTTTTCCATGTGTTGGTGTAAACATGTTTTTAATTTTATTTTGAAAAATCATGCCTTAAGCATTAATGAGACTACTGTTGCTTTGGATGAAAATAATTGTAATGGATGACTTTTATACAAATTATTTGGTGTTTACCTTTTGTTGTCTTGTTTTTGGATTGTCTGTTGTTGTTGTTGTTGTTGTTGTTGTTGTTGTTGTTGTTATGTTACTTTTTTGTAAATGGACTTTAGAACAAACGTTTTAAAAAATCTCTACCAAATTAAAATATTGACTGACTGTAGTTCTTTATATTCCTGTGGTCTTCCTGAACTAAAATGAGTTTGGTACTCCTCGTCATAGACATAATAAAGATTTATTATTATTTATTATCATGTCTATGCTCTTGGTGTCTGTTTTTCACTCACAGTCCTCTTCTGTGTTTCTCATTGGACGGTGTTGATATTAAGTCCCGCCTCCTTCACCTGCGTACGCTTGTTTTGTGTCGCTTAGCAACGGCTAACACTGTCTGGAAGGGAGAGCAAATGCCTCCGTGAATTTGGCAGTAAAGAAAAATACAACACTGTCTGGGGATTAATTTTAATTGTCTGACGTAACACACGGTTTAAAACTATTTTAAAATTTAAAATAGTTTGAAACCGTTAATGCCCGAAGTTTGGTTGAACAAAGTGTGTTTCTGTGGGTTTTTAAAATGGCAACGGGCTACGGATCACTTGTGAAGGAAGCCATCGTGCTGCTTGATGAGTTCACAGCTGGCAGACAGTGTTTGGATGACTTCATAGAAGATGCTTCGAGGGCTCTGCAGGTATGATGAAATGTTTTTAAACCCTAATATAAATGAACACTTTTTTTTCTTTTTCTTTTTTTAATAATATCACGTTTGTTGTTTGTTGCAGAACATGGATAGTGTTCAGAGGAAGTTCATACTTGATGTTGTTTCTGGATGTATTGAGCACAAAAAGCTGCTGGATGTAGTTATTAATGGATTCTATTGTCTGAATGGAAAATGCTTGTCCAGGGGTGATCACAGCCAGTTTGTCAGTAAGTAAATTTAATTACTTGGCCACATACTAGTGCTGATGGTAATCTGAATAAAACAAGATTACTACTGACATGTTTATGATGTTACTCCTCAGTTATCTGTTACCTCACCACATTTGCTCTGGATGACCTTGGGCTGCAGTGTTTTAGCAACATTGTTAAATCCCTGGACATCAAGAGGATGCACACAGTAGGAGATACCACTTCTGAACACATCAATCAAGCAATCAGTTGTTCTCCTGTGGTGGGCTCTGTCTAAGTGTGTGTTTCGTTTGCTTAGTTTTTAAGTTTCTTCTTCTCAAACCTCACTACGTGGATACAACAGGAGTGGAATAGTATATATGATGCTGCCTTCGTGGAGGAACACTGGATCGGCCCTCTGCTCCGGTGAGAAAAGCAAAATAGAGATATGCAATTGTTATTACTCCAGTTAAATGACAAATGTTAATGTTAATGTGTCCCTTAGATGGCATCCTGAAGTCACTGTTGTCATTGACCAGCTTGCTGTCAAAATATCTCAAGAGAGTCAGTTCAAGAAATCTCCGATAAAAACCACTGAGCCCCAGGAGTTCTCCCTCACCAAACCCAAACCTCGACCTCTACCTTTGCCTGAGCTCATCCCACAGCAGAAAAAATGGAAACCAGTGAGCTTTGATTATATTTATGTACCATGAATTGTTAGTGTCCCAACTGACGACATTAAAGAGGAGATGATAGACATGTTCACTCTGCTGTAAAATGTGTAGAGGCTGATGCACCACTCATGAGATCCTGTTCTGCAGGTACCAAACAGCACCTACTCTGCTCCTAAGGAGGTGCAGATAATAGAGGAGATCAAACAAAAGAACCATAACAAGGCTAAGGTACAATGTCTTCTTTTATTAGTACTCTCATCAGAAAAAGACCTTGATACCTAAAGGTAATGACTTGGTCTGATATAGAAATATAACACAAAAGAACATCTGTTTCACAGAGGAGTAATTTTTAACAAATGATTAGCATGTCCAATGTTTTTTTTTGTTTGTTTTTTTTTAACCATCAGTAATACCAACTTTCTTTCTGTTTCTCCCATAGGACATGCTGTATGAGGCAAACATGAAACAGTACAAATGTGCAAATCCACAGAAGTCTGAACACACAAAGGTTTGGGTATGCTTCATTGTGCTACGACACACGCCTACATATACTGTAGCTGACATACTCAATGTTATTTTCTATTCTGCTGGGAACTTAATTCATTGTTTAGAAAAGAAACATTCACTTCTACCATGTGACAGTTCAAAGCTATTTCAAAGTTTTTGCTTAACCATCATTTGCTTTGCAGAGAGTGATGTCCCAGATCGAGGCGGACTTTGAGTCAAAGCTCAAGTTTGATTTGTTTCACTCTAGACCTTCTCCTAGTAATAAGGTGAGATTTTATTACTTACCCTGCTTCAGAGGATCGGGTACAGTATCCCTGAGCATCTGTGTGTTTTTCTGACTTAGGCTAACTGTCCCATCAAACTCAACAAAGCAGCCATTCTGAGGCATGAAGCACTGTATGAGCATCAGGTGGAGGAGGAGGTGCAGAGGTACAGCCCAGCATCTGTCTCCCACTGCTTGTCACATGACATGTCCATCTGAAGGACTTTAAATGAAATTTACAAAAATATATGCGTGTCGTGTTGTGTCTTTGGGAGACAGAATAGAGCGGCTGGTCCAAGGGGAACACGAAGCCTCATCATTTGAACGGTGGAAGAAGGAGATGCTTGAGAAGGACCTTCAGGACAAGCTGAGGCAGATGGAGCACAGACGTCTGGAGATACTCAGCAGCGAGGAAGCTCTGGCTCGCAAACAAATACTGGAACGCAACCAGAAGACTGCACAGCTGAAGAAAGAGGAAGTAAGAAACAGCCACTTTGAAAACAGCCACAAAAAAAAAAAAGAAAATCACAAATTTTAATGTATAAGCATTGCTTTAAATGTATAAGCATTCTGTTGTCAACAGGTATCTGTTAAAGAAGTCACTTTAAAGAATTTATATTTGGGCATGTTATGGTTCCTTTGTTTCTTCCAGACAGCCCAGCTGATGCGTAAATATGCAGAGAAAAGGTTGCAGGAGGAAAAAGTGCTAAAAGATTTGGTGCAACAAGTGGCAGGAGGCCATAAGAACTCAAAAGCAGCTAAAGACAAGTTACAGAAACTAAAGCAAAGAATTGGTATGCATTTTATTTGACATAATACAAACAGGATTTACCATAATTTCCTTTTTATGCTCATCAATTTCATGCAAATTTCACAGTGAAAGAAGTCTCTGAACAAAGTCAAGATCTACTTTGTCAAGCATTGGAGGAAGCACAGGCAGCGCTCAGCAGAAAATGTGAAATCATCCACGAAATTCACGCCATTGAATCACTTCCTCGTGTTAGAATGAACAATTTTGATGACACAGAGGTGAGTGAAAGCAAATCATCTTACTTTTCATACACTCCCGTGGATCTCTGTGTCAAACAGTCCCTGTGTCATGTCAGGCTGCAGGCCATGAGCTGCTGGTAGAGATGTCGCTGGCTGAGCTGAAGGAGCGCCTGGCCTTCCTGAAGGAGACTCGGCAAACAGAACAGGAGGAGAAACGGAAACACATCGTGGAGGAGAATGAGAAGAAGAAGCAGCAGCTGCTGGAGAAGCTGGACACCATCGAGCTCCACAGGAGAGTGCTGGCACAAGCTGCTGCCATCAGGTCAGGAACATGTTTGGCTCTGATTTGAATGTGGGAGCAAGAAAATGATGCTGCTACAATCAAAATACAAACACGCACATAGATATTCATGGTTGTGCTGGCATGTGGCAGGAAGGAGGAGAGGAAACCCAAATTGGATTTCACCCAGGATGAGACCATTTTGGCTCTGCAGAAGAAGCTTGAAGAAAAGAAACAAGAGCGGCAAAGACTGAAGCAAATTGAAAGCATCAAGGCCAGAAGGTGTAAACAGACATCAGCACACACTGTTAGAAACACAGGGACACACAATCAAGTGAGTATGAAATTCACAGTCAAAGAAGAACTGGCTTCACAGTGTGTCAGCTGTAAGCTCTTGTTTTTAATGCCTAATTGTAATAAAAAAATATCATCACTCTGTTTTCTTTTTGCCAGAAAAAGGAGAAATCTTGGGATGAACTGGAGCAGAATTTAACACACTACATCCAAGATACTCTTTAGTTTCTTAAACTGAGTACCATGCACCACAATCCTATGACTGAATACATTTAGGAAAGATATTTAAAATAATCGTTTTTGTCATTTGTTCACCCTGTTACCCTTCTGAGGATGTGGTTTCTTGGCTGGTGCCCTTCTCCAAAAGCCATTCCTGATCAGAGGAGTTTGTACTATAGAGAGATCAAGTAGACCTCCAGATGATGCTGCCAGATGTTGAGCCAGGTCTTTGTTGGATTTTTTCCGGCCTCTCATCAGATTTTGAAGGATTTCGTGGCCTCCCAGTTCTTCTCTCCTACTGAGCTTACTGAGCAGAAACTTGATGAATTATTATTAATAATTAAGAGGGGGTGGGTATAAATAAGATTAACTTCCACTCACTCCTTTTTGGACATATGATTTATTTAATCACTTGATATGTTTTATTGTTTTAGTTTTCATGCATTTGGCTTTTGTGGAGTATTTTCTTTTTTTAATGTCTGTCCACTGCTGTATTCTAATTTTGGTTTATTTTTATTATCATCATTAATTTCATTATTATTACTATAATTTTATTATTATTTTTTCCGAAATAAAAAACAAAACAAAACAAATCTGTCCTTGACCTCTCCTGATTCTTCAAATTTCTTTTCAACAGCCTGAATGCCATATCTTGAGTATCCAGTTTGTTTGTTGATTTTTTTCTGAGATCGGCCATGCTGATGCAAAATTATAATTTTATGTCAAATTCTGTAATTTGCTGTAATTCTGAATTGATATCATGTGATTTGACCTTGGTCTTACATATAGTATGTATCTTAGAAAGCTTTCAGTGAGTTGAACTTGTCCAAGATGTGTATGTAATGCTTAATACAAAAGCAAGGATTAAAACCTACTGTTGAAGCATACAGCCACAACCAAATATAGCTCAAACAATTACATATATGTCTGGATTAAGCGTGGTGTAATGCACGAGAAGCTTTATGCATTTAATCTCATCTGATCTGCATGAGAGAGCTCAACACATGCTAAAATCCAATTCCAATAAAGACACCTAGAAATAAATGTACATAAAAGCCCTGAAATACGGAAGCCCTAAAGGGACATGATTAAATACATTTCATTTCAAGTTTTACTGTGATAACTAGTTAACCTCAGAGTTTTTGCGTTATTATGGAAACCCTAAAACCACATTATTAAATACATTTTTATTTTTTCTGTTTTGTTGAGATAACAAGTCAATTTTGAGATTTTGAGTTATTTTCTTGTTATCTTGAGTTATCTTGAGTTTTTTTTGAAGCCCTAAAAGGACATGATAACAAGTTAATTTCAGAGGTTTTCTTGAGATGTCAAGTTATTTTTCTCGTTATCTTGAGAAAACAAACTGGGATTATAGGGTAATTTATAAATTTGTTAACTTGAGAAAATGAAGGATAATTTATCTTGTTTTCTTGAGATAAGAAAACTCAACCTCTCGAGAAACCCACTGAAATTAACTCGGTGACTCGAGAAAATAAAAAATGTATTTTATTATGTCCTTTTGGGGCTTCCGTACATGATACTTATAACTTAACAAAACAACAAATCCAGCCTATAATATGGTCATACTGCAGGAGAATGAAGTTATAAAGTGGGCGGCTGGTTGTGTTTTCTCCTCCTCGCCACTAGAGGTCCCCACCTTCTCATCACCGCTCTCTGACTGTGTTCACTTCCTGACGAGCAGGACACGAGCTGCCCCACACACGTGAGAAAAACAAGTCAAAAACAGACAGCTGATATTATAAGATGGACATTACAGAGGTTCCTGTGAGCGTCGACAGCAAAAGTAAGAAAAAGAAGACCAAAAAAACAAAGAAGAAAAGCGCGAGCCGGGAGGTAAATGGAGAAGGCAGCGGAGTGGAGAAGAAGGAGGAGAAGATGGAGAGCAGCGAGGCTGGAGCAGCTTTCCCCCCAACATTCAGTGTGTCCGAGATTAAGAACAAACAGCGAAGGCACCTCATGTTCATGAAACTAAAGCAGGAGAAGAGAAAGGTAAAAATCACAGATAAAGGAGCTGTCGACAGCAAGGAAAATAAACACAGCTGCCAGTTTGTTAGGCGCAGCTAGCTAAAACCAATAGAGCCTGCTACATAAAACTGCTGTAAATGAAGTCCAGGTTATACTAGTAGTTTGGAAATTGTACTTTATAAATTGGTAACCTAGTGTAGATATTATTTTTCAATTAAATTAATCAATTATATACTTTCTAAGTGCTCCTCCCATGAATTACGAGACCCTAAGTGCCTTTATCTGACCAGCAGGCCATATACTAGCCCAGTAAATTCAATTTACTGATAAGTATATATATTGAGTACTTTAAAATCTGCGACCTGACATTATTTGTGATATTTTTACTTGTAGAAATACAGTAATGCTGCTGAAATCTCATGTTTTTGTCTGGCTGTGTGTTTCAGCAAAAGATGCAGCTGAAGAAAAAGAAGAAAAAAGAAAGGGAAGCACTGGGCGACAAGGTGAGTTTTCTGTCTTTTCTTAAATATATAAAATTATTGGTAAAGATTGACTTTTGTAATGTGTTTTAATTATGTGTACTCTAACTAGGCGGTCATGTTTTTATATACTCTGTTCTGATTTAGGCACCACCAAAAGAGGTTCCTAAGACGATAGAAAACCAGCGGGTGTTTGACGAGACAGTGGTTGACCCAGAGGATGAAGAGGTTTGGACTGTTTTTAGCTGGGTTGTGCAAAAAAAGGCTCATATTAATGAATTTGCATTTATTTGTGTATGTTTTATGTGTCCGTCTTCTCCAGGTAGCATTTGATGAAGCAACTGATGAATTTTCTGCATACTTCAACGGGCTGACGAATCCAAAAGTGCTCATCACAACATCAGACAGACCCAGAGGGGTGAGTGGCTGCTGCTTGTCATCGTAAATGTTTCCATTATTGCACTTGAGACAGTTTAGACTTCATGTTTTTGACATTTTATTGGAGGTTTGGGAAAGGCCCTGAAGAGATGATTTAGAGTCTGTTAGACCCTCATGGAAAACAGCTTCTTCTTCCTTCATTTGTCTGTTCAGCACATTATTCATTCCTCGATGTGTGTCTTACAGAGGACAGTGAAGTTTTGTAATCAGCTGGCCACAGTCATCCCAAACGCCCACGTGTACTACAGAAGAGGTTTGGCTCTGAAGAGGATCATCCCCCAGTGCATCGCAAAGGACTTCACATACCTCATGGTCATCAACGAAGATCGTCAAGTCCCCAGTATCCTCACAGGCAGCTGTGTCAGGAGAGATGATACACAGTGCTATACACAGTGCTGTACACAGTGCTGTACACTGCTTTATGTAGAAAGTCTGATCATACACAGGTTTTTTTTCATAGTTCAGTCCATTCAATTCTAGTTCTTCAAAGCTAGAAGTCTTTTTGAAGAATGAGAGGATGCTCAGTGACTCATGGGAAAAGTTGCACGCTCTGAATTGGAAAACTAACTTGGTGAGCAGTTTCCTGATGTTGCGCTTCCTTAACCGTTACTTTAAGATGGTATGGTTCTGTGTCACCTGCCTGACGGGCCGACCGCACACTTCAAGGTCAGCAGTGTTCGACTACGCAAGGAGATGAAGGCAAGTTTCTGAATTAAGATTCTTTTGTGGTGAAACACTCTGAATTCCTAACATTTTACTCAGAGATAATGTTAATACTCTATTTAGTTCAGCTAAGAACACCTGAGTCATCTTGTTTTTATTTTATGTCCAACAGGGAACATTTTAAAACAACTCCCAGAACTTATCTGTGCGATGACAACGTTCATAAACCATTTCTCTCTCTGCAGAGACGAGGTAAAGACCCAACCGAACACTCTCCAGAGGTGATCCTCAACAACTTCTCCACTCGTCTCGGGCACTCTGTCGGCCGACTGTTTGCCGCTCTCTTTCCACAGGACCCTCAGTTTGTCGGTCGACAGGTCGCCACCTTCCACAACCAGAGAGACTTCATCTTTTTCAGATTCCACAGGTGAATCCTGGCTTTACCCAGATATCCCATTTACTAACATAACTTTCCATTTTTTGCCAAGAATGTTTAACTTAAAATTTCTGTTGCTAAAAATAGGTACATCTTCAAGAATGAGAAGAAAGTTGGTATTCAAGAGCTGGGACCTCGCTTCACCCTCAAACTTCGCTCTCTACAGAAAGGCACCTTCGATTCAAAGTTTGGAGAGTATGAGTGGGTGCTGAAGGTGAGGTCATGTCCAGGCATTTCACTTAGTTTTATATGGTATAACACACGGTAGTTGTTTTGAAATGGTAAACTGTCATACCACCCACAGTGTACTGACATTTATCTAAATCAATTATTTGCCACCCGCTTTAAAAAGTCATGCTTTGTGTTTTCAGCGCCACGAGATGGACGCCTGCAGACGGAAGTTCCAGCTTTGAATCCACCATCATTTTTCCTCTGGGATGTCATGTCTGTTATTCACAATACAGATGTTTGTGGACTTGCACAAATTGACTTTATAATGGATGTCCAGGATGCTGTGAAGATGACCAGCAGCAACAGTTACATTTGACAAGATGGCATAATGTCCTTGGAAATGTTTTTGTATAAGGCCACATCTTCACTGCTGGTTTAACTTTCTTCTTGACATTACTTGTGGACACATGAGAGTTGGACGTCCTTCCTGTTGACTCGGAGATACTAGAGAGAAGACATACAGGCTCCTGACTGCCTGAAAACTCTGCCCTGTGTGTTGAAGGTCAGAGTTATGTAACACACGTGTTGCATCCTGAAGAAAAAAAAGCTGAAAATGTACGTATGATTTATATCACCTGTACAGAGCAGCTGCTTTTGTGTTTCACAGGAATTTTAAAAAGACTTGATGCAACAATTTTTTAAATGTTTTTATTATAATACAACAGATAACTGCAAATGTAAAATGTGGAAATGTCATTTATTCTTAGTCAGGCATGAAAAATGTACAGTTCAAAAGGCACTTGTGTGTGTTTTGATATGGGTTAGCTACGTCTTTGCAAACAAGTTAAGACATTAAATGTACTACACAAGCACCTGGAAATGTTTCTGTAGGAGATTTCACAAAGGCAAAAGTTTAAAAAAGAAAACACTCTTAAGTTAGTTGTTTGGCCCAAATTCCCTAACACTCCTGAGACGATTCCAGTCCTCGATGCAAGGATCCTGCATCCCGGGTCCACAAAGCACCACAATGTCCAAAACCTGCAGAAATGTTATAACATTAGAAACACAAACTTCTTTTGCTGCACCACTGCACATCAACTCATGCTGCTAGCTGACTGAAAATCTTTTTTTTTTTTTTAACTTCACAACTGTCTGGTTTTCTTACACTTATTTGGACAAAAAGACATGAAAAAACAGGTACTAATTTTCTAGACTAATTCATTATTTGAAAAAAAAGAGCATTGCTACACGCAACAGAGTCATACAAATGTGGAGGTGCAATACTTTGAACAGACACTAGATGGTGGCTCCAAACAACTTCAATTAGAAAATTTCATTTTCAAACAAAATATTAAAACTTTTCCCACAAGTAATTCTGATTATCAGTAACATGATGGGCCATCTGAAAAAAAAACAGCATTATTAAGTAGAAATTAGGCTTCATAAACAGGAATATTAAGAGGCATGGTTAGTTTGATCAACCTGGTCTCTAATCAGACTACACCTGAACTCAAGTCTCATACTCATTGGGCAGTGTTCTCAGGTTCAAGGGTAAGACACGCCGCCTCACTCCTTCCTTCATATCCAAATATGATTGCTTCTTCTAGAAAAATCTAGGGCACTTTCAGGTTAAAAGCTTCACATCCAACTAACCCTAGTAACCATGGACACAAAGATAAAGTCAGATACTGAGATTGAACGTCAGTACTTTTTTTAGTTTGAGTCGACTGAAAGGAGTCACAGATGCTACATCTTTTTGTCAGGGCTGTCAAATCCTTACAAATAAAAACATGGTTTGGAACAAAAGGATTTCTGTAGATTTCTCCAAGTCTGGTTTTATTTCTTTAGAAAATGGCAGAAGACAGAAATCATACATATATTAAAAAAAAAAAAAAAAACTTCCTGTGAGTTGCGGTTATAACTTAATAAATTGTTGATTTGTCAAGTGGATTTATATCAGGGCAATGTAGGATTCACAAAACCTGCACAATTATTATTAATAATAACTTCTGAAAAAAGGCGTTTACAAAGGGCTTTAACAACGCCAAGACAACACAATGAATTTCAATATATTAAAAGAAAAAAGACTATGCAATGCAACAAGACTCTAAGTGCTCTGTAGAATCCACTTGAATTAAAAGTGACGCTTTGCAAAGTGAGGAATATGAAATGACTGCTGAATAAAAATGTAATCACAAATTGATATGGAGCCCAAAATCAATGGGCCAACAGTGTGTCAGCTTGTCCAGGGATCTCACAAAATTATTTGATCTTAATCAAAGTCTACTGAGAGCAAAACTAAGTCAATAACTGGAAACCTCTGGAAAAGTCAGGCTGTGAAAGAGTACAGCAATTTATTTGTTGTATTGTAATAACACCCTGCTCTATGTGAATCCGTACTTGTGGACAGAAACAGTTTTTCCAATATTAAGTAAATAAAAAGAGGAAACTATTTGCGGTGAGGCTCCTTTGTTGTTTGTTGTTCCAGAGAGAGAGACAGATCGTGGTGCAGTGGTACTCACAGAGGCGGAGGGTCCGGCCGGTCGCTGCTATAGGAAAGAGCAGACTTTCTGCGGTCTGAACGGGTTGTTGCTGGACGACATGCCGGTGAGTAGCGGGTCCTGCTGGGCGTTCTGCAGGCAGAACTGCTGCAGATCCGCCGCGGCCTGGGACACCTGTTGAAACCCAACATTGGTGAAACTTTAGTTATATTCAAGCTACGTTACAAAAAAACACCACCAGCGTCACTACAGCGCAGAGTCGCCATTAAAACACAAACAGAAGCTTTTTTGAACAAATGACCGAGAAACAACACCCGCCCTAACATTTTAAGCGTTTTTACCTTTACTCTGTTTATTCCGGCTTCAAGGCGCAACTGTTGGACAATTTTCTTCATCGCTATGATGTTGGATGATCCCGACATTGTTGAGTTTTGGAGGGACTTCAGTCGAGAGATATAAAACTTTTATGAAGAATTCGCTGTTAGCAGCTAGCTTGCTAACTACTTCTTCTTGAACATCGAACTTCCGGAGGATTGTCAGTCATTGCTACCTTCATGTGATGCTCGGAGATTTAAAGTGTTTTTTTTAATTGTTTTACTGTTGTGGTTACTGTCCTTGAAAAGTAAGTGATGCCATTCTGTATATTTTCCCAGCCGACATTGTGATTTGTAGTCTCAATTGGAGCACAGATGATACGGATTTGGTTTCTCTCTTGGCCAGGGAAATCCAAGACAAAGTAAGAGTAAGTGCAACAGTAAAATTAACTGTCGTGTCCTAGATAGAAAAACATGACAGTTTTAAAATCTAAATAACTCTCCTTATGAAACATTTTTGTTCATCAGGGCCCAGGGTTGAAAATACAATTTCTCACTAAACCTACAAAATTACGACAACTCCGACAGCCCTTGAAAGCAGCGTCAGAGCATGAGAAAAATTGCGACATCTAGCGGTGAGAATAAAAATACACTATGTGTGAAATAAAACAAATACAGTTTCCAGTGCGTGTAGAAACTTAATTTACCCACAATTTACTTACATAACTAATGAAGCGTTAAGACACCGTGTTCTTACGTGATCTCACATTTAACAATAAATGAATAAATAAAACTGCTTCTTTTTCTTCTTCCCTGCTCTCCTCATCAACAGCACCAGAGCAACCGCTGCTGGCACTCTCATAAAAGAAACTCCACTGGACAACTGAGTGTGTTGATTACAGCAGATTGTTCCTTAGCAGTCCACGCCTCCAGAAACAAGCCTCCCTGTGAATGAAAGTAACGGAGCTCTTCTCCCTCGTTGCTTTTTGCAGCTTCTACTTATGGTGAACTGGACTGATCATGGAGCTGTCTTGTGAGTCACTGAGATATGCAGAGGACAGAAGACCGACCAGCTGCAAGGTATGTGGATGAGGGATTCATCATGGAAAACCTTATTTGAGTACAAAATTGAATGTACTGTCACTGCCCCATGATGCACACTGAAACATGTCATTTCTTTCTGCGTAGTTTGTGGAGCTGCACGTGCTGTTTGTGCCAGTTGACCTGTGGAATATGAAGCTGAATAAAATCCCTGCTGAAGCCACAGAGAGCTTCATATCCGCCGGCTTCATCAGGTCAAACTGCTAGAAATATTAAATTCAGAGAAGAATAGGAATTGAAGAATTTGTATAAACACTGAAAAGAGCTCAGAATAGTTCAGGAAATTCAGTAGTATTACACTGTTGCAAAGTTCTCTGTGCCATTTTTACTTTTAAAGCTTGATATATTAATAGTATTTACACTGTAGCTCCTGGAGATGGTAATTTTGCATTTTATTTTTTTGTTTAAATTAAAACAAGTATTTAGCTTTCACTCCAGGTTTTGAACAGATCACTAAAACCCTAACTAAAAAATCTTTATCTTTGTTTTTCCTGTGGGACAGTGCAAACAAAGCAGCATGAATACTTATCTAGGCTGCTTCTTTAGATACTTATACCTTATATTGTACAAATTACTGTGTATTTTATTTTACCTTAAATTTATTTTGTGTATATTGTTCTTTTTTGCATATAAAAACAATCTATTTTTTCCTACTGTAGCACTAAATTTCTCCACAAGGCTTATCTTATCTTATAACTAAATGAATATGTATTATTTTACAGCTCAGTTATCTAAAAATGACCTTTCCATCCCTGTGATGTTAGGGTTTATCCTGACGTCACCCTGAAAACTCTGAGGAGTGAGCTGGGTGCTCTCCTCGGCACTGACAAGAGTGAAGACAAGTTCTCCTTTCTGAAATGTGTGGGGCGCAGTCTGGCACTGGTGAGAGCAGCTGGTTGTGTTTCACTAGCAGACAGCAGAGAGAAACAATGCAGAGACTATTCGACCATTCACTAAAGCCTGTAAAGTGTCTGTGTGTGTCTAAGTGAGGGAGCACACAGTTTTTACTGCCATGCCTCTTTTCTTGTCTATTCCAGGTCAAAAACAAGCAGGAGAGAGACCTCAAAGTGAAAACATTTGTCCCACCATTTGTATGCACTGTCTATATTTGCCTTTTTCTGATTTTGGTTTCAAAAATGATGAAATATAAATCATTATTCTGTTTGATTACACACCAAAACAGTAACGTGCTGCTGTCACCTGTCGGCAGGCCGCACAGCCGGAGCTTTACCTGCTGCCCAGTGTGGAGAGCGACAGCAGCATCTGCTCCCAGTCGCTCACCTCGGACACCAGCAGCAGCTCCCCAGACCACCAGATCTATTACCACCCTCCCAAAATGTGCAGCATGCCAATGGGAACAAAGGAGGCTGTTAAATTTCCCCACATCCCCCAGTGTTCCCAGCAGCCATCTCCCACCCCCCAGCTGAAAGAGGAAGAGGAGGAGGAGGCGGATGAAGAGGATGAGGAAGAAGATGGTGACCAGAGCTACAGCTCCTCAGGGGGAGAAGAAGAAAATGAGGGGGACGCTCTCTCCTCCCTCAGGAGAGCAGAGCAGGAGCGTTGCCCGGGGAAGCTTCACAATCAAAGGGCACCACAACCTCCTTCACTGAGTAAAGGTAAAATTATAACCTGTAAGAACACATGTAAGTGAAAGAGGAGACTTTCATCACTTACATCAAAACACCAATGTGTGTTAAGCTTTTCAGTGTCTGTACATTTACAGCTGGTTCAGCTCAGGTGAAGGAGTTGCCAGACACAGAAGAAACCTGCAGAAGGAAGAAACTGTACAACCACAGAGGAAACAGAGCAGCCGGACACTCAGGAGCAGCTGAGTCTGTGGAGGACAGAGCTTCAGGCTTCTCCCTCACAGACGGGTATGTTGAAGCCGTCGCTCTGTTTGTACTCACAACACTACAACTGCTTGTTCTTCTAACTCTGTGTCTGTTTCACAGGGTTGGGAAATCAAAAGATGCACACACACTAAAATCCAAGCCAACAACCAGGGTAATGTGTGGCATTACATGTCAACATGGTTGTAGAAAAACCTGCATGTTCTTCAGTTTTTCCTTTTCAGTGTAATTCTGTGAGAGACATTGTTCTTTAAATATTTACTCATGGGGGTCTTAAAAAGAGCAGGTTGTTTGTTGTGGTGGTTTCTTCAGATTCCTCTGCCAGCAGGTGGCTCTGTGTGGGGTCTTTTAAAGTGAACAATGAGCCTAAATCAATTTTTAAAAATCTATGTAGTTCAAAGATTTACATTGTGGTTTTGGTTTGTTTTAAGGTGACACACAGTCCAGCTGTGCTGTCCCGGCCAGCTCAGTGTACACCTTCACCTCCAGGTCTGGACTTGGCGATGGTCCACCGTAAAACAGCTGCTGCTCCGCTCTTTTGCACAAACAGTAAGCTGTCTCACTGGACACATCATCAGGCTTTATGTTAATTCTGTTTATTACAACTGCTGTTTTTTTGTTTGTTTTTTTGTCTCTGTAAGGAGAAGAACTGATCGAGGAAATCAAGCTGGCGAGAGAAGAGAGAAAACAGCTGGAGTGGACGAGACAGGAGCTGCTTAGAAAAGGGAAAGACTTGTTAGCTCAGAACCGACACCGCAGGAATCAAGGTGAGCACAACATCTAATAATCAATCACTGGATTGCCACTAATCTGTCAATCAGAGATGTTTAAATCTCCATCATAATTATCTATCTATCTATCTATCTAGCACGTGACAGCTGGAAAAAGAAATATTTTGAAACCAAGAAAGCCACAGCTCCACTGGAGGACACCCTGAGAAACCTAAGACAAGAACTGGAGACATTTTATAACAAACTCCTGCACCAACTCCAGGCCAGAGACAACAGAGGGAAACCAAGACGACAAGGGAGATCTTCAATAAAGGTTCAGTCTAATCACACATTTTGAATTGGTTTTGAATACATGTACAGCATTAATAAATAATAATATTCAGGATATGGATCTGCTACAACACATATGTCTCCCCTTAATATATTTTTTTATTCAAAAACACCCAATAATTATTTCAGAATGAGCTCATCATTCAGATCATGACAGAGAGCCATGAGATTGACAACCTGAAGAGGAAAATAGAAGATGCCAAGATGAAGCTTATAACAGAGATAAAGGTAAAAGATTTTCTGTGTTGCAACAATAACAACAACTTTAAAAACAAATCCACATTGCACCCTGAGCACCAGAGCTGAGTTTGCTTGGAAAAAGTTAAAAACTTTTATTTTTTTTTAATAATTGACTGTGCAGTTGAGGAAGCAGGCTGCCACTGAGCTGAGAGCCCTGAAGGCCGAGCTGGCCCAGAAGAAGAGTCAGTCATCTCAGCCTGGACTGACACAAAATACTTCACGGGAAAGACCTCAAGTCCAGAGCAGCTCCATCTAATTCACAATACATATGTGTGAGCATACGACTGTCTGTTGTTTCTGAAGGTTTAATCGTTTTGTACCTTTTGAAACTGCATTTTTTAATTAAACCCAAGTGTTCAGAAATGTTTCCATTGTTGAGTCTTTCTCGGGCACTGTAAACATGTTGTTGCAGTTTTAAAAAAAAAATGAAGCAAGTTTAATCACAAAAAGAGCTTTATTTATTAAAAATATAAAGATTTTTCCTTCATTTTTGTAGAATCACAGTTGTTAGAGTAAGTGCAGAGGAATGTCTGAGATGTAGCTACATTCAAAGACGACAGCAGTAAAAGCTACAATAAACTCTGAAGTGCAAGTATGCATCCATGAAGTCGCAGGAACGTCACACACCCCATCACAGCTACAAAAGGATATATGTGCTCAGCAACAAACAGGAGAGGGCTCATGGGCGGTGGGTGTGAATTTCTGCAGCAGCGTTCAGCGTATCCCAGCTAGCATCCTAACAAGGCATTCCACATCAGTGCCGTCTGCTGCCTGGCGACTGGCTCATCGCTGTAGTCCAAGATGTTGCCGTTCCACATGCCAATGCCCCTCAGACCTTTAGACATCACAGCGTTCGCCTTCGGACAAATACTCTGTGGGTCGTCGTACCAAACCTGATGAATCTGTCCTTTGTCGTCCTGGGGAAACAAAATGAATGAATAAAATAAAAACTGATGATGGCACTGTGAGGGGAGATGTTTTACTGCTGTTTGGAAGTGGCGCTGTTTTGTTTGTGGTAGCTCGGGTGTTTGCTGACACTTTAGATAAACAGCTCCTGCCTGAAATGCCTGCCTGATTTGTTGAACAGTAATTCATTTGGACTATGGTGAGGTGAGGCTCAAACCTGGCAGAAAGACAAATCAATGGAAATGGGGCACTCGCTTTCACTAAATAATGAAATATCTAACCCACACAGTCAGGAATTTTAAAGCAAATTAAATCAGAAATTAGACTTAAAATCATTAACTGTATGGACAATGGACAATGGACAAAAATGAGGCCAATGCACAAGTAAAAAAAAAACTGCAATACTCCTGATGGCCACTAGATTCTGTCTGGAATTGACTTCACTTCAAAGATCATCCTTTTCAATCATGAGACCAGCACTGAACTCAAGTCTATGAGGAAGAGCAGCAGTCACAGTAAAATATTTTTTTTTGTTTGTTTGTTTGGGAATGTATTGTGTGCTCAGTTATGTTCGTGTTTTTGGGGTATTTTGACTGCAAGGAAATTGTTAAATAGGAAGATATGAATGTTGCTAAAATCCAATGGGGGTAGGTTTCTGTAAGTCTTCAACCTGCTCCTTTTTGAGTAGCATATTTTTGTTGTTGTTTCTTTTTATGAACTATTCTGTTTTTATTTGGATATTCAAAATAAAGATTCATTCATTCATTCATTCATTCATTCACACTCAGACCCGCCTCCTATCTCCTTCATTCATATCCAAATATGGTCACTTCTGCATCAAAACAAACAACATGGCAACGTTCAAGTGCCGATCTCCCGGCTTCCAAATCCACAAGTCACAACAAAATATACAAAAAAAGACTATGCACCTTGTAATTGAAGTAAGGAGCGTGCTGCTCGTCGTCCCACAGCCTGCCGGACATTGAGGTGTTGACCTGCTTCATGATCCACTTGTATGGTTTTTGTTTTCCAGCTGCGTCACTGCAAGGGGCTCCACGGAAAGGGACTTTGGCTATTGAACATATTCCCTCCTGGAACAAATAATACATATATCTGTGAATCCGAACACCTTTTATTACACTGCTAGAAAAAAGTAAAAAGCAGCGGTTTGGTTGGATTTAAAAAACATGTTCAAGGATGGAAAATATCCTTAAATATCATTCATTACGGGGAAAATAGAAAAGGGTGTCAGTAATATTTGAGAGGACTATTTATTGATTTTTGATCAGAATATGCCTCTTAAAAGGTTTTTTTAAGTACATAATATGATTCTGAGGGTAACATAAATGTGTACAAGGTTTAATGGGAGTAAATCAATAGTCCCCTGAGACATCTGAATTGACACTACAAACATCAACCTCATGGTGGCACTACAGGAAAAGTCATTGAGATAGATTGTCTGGCAGAGTGCTATCTTACCTGGGAAAGGTTGAGACATGGGTAGTCATAGCCGTACCATGGTAGTCCCATCACTAGTTTCTTAGGATCAACCTTCAGATCCAAATACTGGTCATAAGCTTAAAGTAAAGAAAAAGGGATTTCATTTGGTCATCATTTGTAGATTTACGTTATCAAGATGACTTGTTATAATCCTGTACAACTGGACAACAAACCACTTAATGTTTGAGTGAGCGGGGCATTTGCCATCGCAATGCACTCCCCCATGATCTGACTCTGCTCGTCGTAGGACATCACGAACAGCAAGTCACAGGACTCGGCGATGGTGATGTAATCATAGCAACGCTTGTCGATACATTTGGGCGACCAGGCGACATCAAAAGAGACCTGGAGAAAAAACAACATCTCAATCGATGTTTCTTTGAATTGTACAATTCAGAACTTCATGACTATTGAACTCAAGGTTGCTGCCCAATGTGTATGAGACTGGAGTCTAAGGTTGTCTCATTGGTGATCAGACATGTCAATCAAACTAACCACACCCATAAATATCCATCTTTTTGAAACCTACT
>OOFC01051312.1:2728-28704 GCA_900323345.1 Pseudochromis fuscus
GGGGGGTGGACAGGAGGGTGGGAGGACATCTTTGCCCGTTGTGGCTGATGTTAGTGATTCTTGGTGGAAGTGGGTCAAAGGTAGGTCAGCTTCTCCACAGCGAGACAAGTCCTTCCAGTTGGCATTATTAAGAGTTATGATCCCTGTTTGTGAGATATGAAGCGGGGGGAGGTCAGTTCATCATCCTTGGGATTTGATTGGATACCCAGGATGTATACGTTCCTCCTCAGACAGAGCGTTCAGTCAGCGGCTGCTGGAGGATCAGATCATATGTTGTCCTGTAGCTTCCTCCATCCATCACATTTCCAAACACAGCCTCCTGGTCGCCTCCTGCTAAAGTTGACGGAGAGTCGTATGTTATAAATCAAAGGGCTTTTACATAATTTCTTGTGACATGAGGACTGTGTCTGTGTGTGTGTGGGTTCAGTGCAGCAGATGAAGATGACAGTCACTGTCACACTGGCATATTATTTTCTAGGTGGCACTTAGTGCAATGAGTGAGTATTTTCAAGGCTGGATTGAGGGTAGCACATCACCAGTTATTAAGACGCCTGTTTGAACACAGCATCCTCCTCTGTATGATTATACCCCCCCTCTCTGAAACGTACATGTGTAATACTCAAGAAAACAACTGAGAACTTTGAATAAATCCATTGTATTGATCAGCTGCAGCATGCACTGCCCCAAGCCTTGAAATCAAATCCAGTTGTTTACATTGTTAATATTCATAACAAGATATTATTCCCTGTGTGCATCTATCTAAAAAGCTTCAAATATGAACATGTGCCTGGTTATGAAGACCTGGTGTTTCCTGATGTAATTCCAAACAAGTCCATATCTGGATGATGATGATTATTGGCCATTGATGACGAACTGAACCGTCTACCAACCGAAGGGTCGGTGGTTCGATTTCTGCTCCTCCCAGTCATTGACAGTGTGTCCTTGGGCAAGACACTTTACCCATCTTGCCCAGCATGAATGTTGGATGAATGGGTTGGTGGTGGTCGGAGGGGCCGTAGGCGCAAATTAGCAGCCACGCCTCCATCAGTCTGTCCCAGGGAAGCTGTGGCTAGCTTAGCTTACCACCACCGGTATGAATGGGTGTGAATGAATAATGGTCTTTGTGCGAGCGCTTTGAGTCTGGACTGCCAGAGAAAAGCGCCATATAAATCCAAACCATTATTATTATTGATAATAATAATAATAATAATAATAATAATAATAATTTGACACTTTGAGAAACTTACTTACTGAGATAACATGAACCAAGAACTACAGGTCATTTTTTGTGCTTGTCCTTTAAGCTGAAGGCTAACTTAGCTTAGCATAAAAAGACACAAGAGAAAGAAATGGCCTGCTCCGTTTCAAAGGTAACTAATCTAAATATAAAGCATATTAGATGTAGGTGTGTAATTTGAATAAAGTGTAAAAAGTATTATTGGCCAATAACTTTTCAGATTTCATTCAAATATATCTATTGTTATAAGGACAAGTCTAATATTTGACGTCGATGTTATTACCCAAAAACCCAAACACGTCTTCTCTGGTCAGAAATATATTGTGCATGAAGCTTTTATTGTGGCGGTCGAAAAAAAAAATTACAAACTAAGATGAATTACTGCCAAATAAAGAAACATGTTTTTCACATTCCTTGCATAATTCAAGCTAAACGAAATGCAGTATAGAGCTCGGTAACAGCAGATGGAGTAGACTGATAGGAAGACTCTGACAACACATCCATATCTACTTACAGTGTGAAACTGATGGAGACAAAAACAGATTCCTCGTCTCCCCAGCTGACCTTGGTGGCAGCCGAGCCGCGACTCGAGGGCAGAAACCCAAATAACCCGGCCATGAAAATAAAAATCAATGCAGGAAGCAGATCTGTTGCCAGAAGGTAGTCCTCCAAGGTCAACAGCCCCGGCTGGCTGGCTATCACATTCAGCTTTCCACCCAGTCGCACAGATGTAGACAAACAACAGACATGGGAAGAAAAATGCCCACAACAGTATTCACTCCACCTCAGAGCAGCAGTGACACTGTTTCTAGAAAGAAGGTGAATCCAGCTCCACTCGTGCTTGGACTAAAATAACCCAGTGGGAAGCATCTTTTCTCTTTGTTGTAGCTGAACAGTCCACTTTAAATATTTACTCAGTCAGATTAACAACTCACTCGTGTACTGGTACTTAAAGCTCAGACACGACTGGTTAGTGTGTCTACTTATGAATACCCCTGAATGAAATTTTTACTGTGTCTTATTGATTATTTAGAATATTTTAACATCACATTTTTCTCTCACTCTCTAAACATCAGTGATTAAACTGAAGTAGAAACCACAGCAGGGAGAGTCAGAAACATCCTGTTGTATCTACAAATCAGTTACACTCACTACCAGAGCGAGGCAGTGGGAGATGCTACAGTATAGAAATGGAGGATGTTATGTATTCGCCTGTGTTTGTCCTTCCATCTGTTACAGAAAAACACATTGATTCCTTTGTTTAGAGAGAGGAATTACAAATAATTAAAAAGAAAAAAATCTGGTATTAGACAGAAAAATGTTGTAATGAGATGCAGGAGGGAAAGTGTGAGGAAGTCGAGTTGGAAATATATCAGCTACAGATCAGACAGCTCCTGTAATGGTTAATCTTGTAGTTACCTCCACCAAGGAGGTTATGTTTTTGTGTTTGTCTGTCTGTCTGTCTGTCTGTCTGTCAGTTTATCTGTGTTCAAGATAACTCAAAAACTTATGGACGGATTTTGATGAAAATTGTCAGGATATGTTGGACATGGGAAAAGAAAGAACTGATTTCATTTTGGGGGTGATCCGCAACACCGTCTGGATCCAGGAATTTTTTTGTTTATGTCTGAAATCTCTCCCCATTTGCTACATACTTTTGACAATTGTATCATATCCTTGGAGTAGTGTCAGAGTTTTTTTAAAGCAGATATTTTGACTGTGTTATTTTATTTTGACACTTCTTCTCCTCCTTCCTGTCCATGCCTTCCTTTCCTCAGCTGTGATTGGTTCTTTTCACTCTGTTCCCTCCTAATTGAGCTCACCTGCTGTCTCCCTATTTAAACCCTGCTCAGCCTCCCTCTCACTGTTTCCTGGTCATGATTAGAGGATATGATTTATTCTTATTCCTTCACTATTTGACTTTGGAGAATTAAGCCTTAGTTTGAAAAGTAAAGTTTCCTGGATGATAACCTCTGATCGTTGCCCATGGTGACAGTAAACTGAACATCCTCCCTAACCAGCAGTGTATAAATATGAATGATGTGTCCCCACCACCTCCCATGGTACAAAAAGAAAATCCCAAACAACACACAAGTGTGCGCTGCCATTTTGTGCTGACGATGTCATTTGCGGGCAGGATCTGCACAGTAGTGAGCAGGTGGCGGCGACGTGGTATCAAGGTCCTGCCTCCTGCTACAGTAACACCAATCAAGTGACCTCTCTCACAGCTGCCCTCGATCATGCCTTCACTCAGTACAGCTCAGTGCAGAGTCAAGAGGGAGGTTAATTAGTAAGTTTCAGTGTTGTGTGTGTCTGGTTGCATCGAGTTACACCAGTTATTTACTGCACTGGCTCATACAAACCGAGCAGATTCAACCTCTCTCAGCTAAATATTAAACATGAGGACGATGCACTGACTCTCAGAGCAGCTGGTCTGAACACAACCAGAGCATGTGGCACTAACAATGAAGACAAAACATGCAGGAAATATGAAAACTGACAAGTAATGGGAGAGTGGCTCTATTTAGTTGTTCAGCTCTTTTCCACTGCATAGAGCCAGCAGCACACTTCAACTCGCCTCGACTCAGCTCGCCTTGGTTGCATTTCCATCACAGTGGATGGTCCCTCCTCCATGTAGCTCAGGGCTCTGCAATCCTGGTCCACGAGGGCTGCTATCCTAATCTTCAGAATAACTGTTGGGGCGTCACAGAAACAGCTTGAAGATTGTTTCAGGTGAGAAATTTGTTGCTTTAACTTTTAAATATGTTGCTGGTTCATCAAGTTAGAGCCTGGTTAATTACTTGCTCTGACGTAGATGTGAGCTCTCGTTACAACCTCCATCAGCAGAGGGTTTTTTTTCAGCTGACGTTAAAATCACTGTTGTTGCACCTTGGACTGATCTGTTTAGTGTTTTCCCCACAGAGTAGAAACTTATTTTCTGACTGTGTCGGCTGCAGGTACAAATATTTGCATGTCACGCAGTAATGCACCTACAGTACTGGGTGTTTTTTTTTTTTAATCTTGTGGTTTGTTGGTTTTATATTGTTAATTTTATTGTTTTTTCTTATATTGTCTTGTTTATTTATTTGTTAATTTATTGTGAAGCACTTTGGTGGCCCCTGGTTGTTTAAACGTCCTATACAAATAAAGACATTGACATTGACCAATCAGATTTTAGTACATGCTGGTCTCTGGTCGGTCCTTTTTTTGGTACCACAGGAGATCAGGTACTAAAAGAGTTTGGTCTATGCAGTAGAAAACACCATTACTCTACTAACCGTGGATCAGTTGTATCAACACTGAGAAGTTTTTAATTTACTCCGATTGGCATCAGTCGAAGACATCTAGCAGTTAAACAATATTACGTTCTGCTTCAATCAGCTGCTTTGCTTAACCCATCGTTTTTCTAGGAGCAATTAACTCAACAGCCTCTCAGAGGAAACCTGGGGAAACTTAATGAGAGAGTTGCTAATTATTTCAGTAATTACTGAAGGTCGGGTTAAGGTCACACAAGTAATTAGTCGGGGTCACGGTTAAAGTGAAGAAACAGAAGAGTTAAGGTTAAGATGGGATTTGGAGGACGGGCAGAGCCGTCTGCGTGGAGGAAATAATGGATTTATTGGGGCTTGAGTCTCAAGTAGCTTTGGGCACAAACTTTCATCAGAAGAGGATTTTGAAGAACATCATTCCCACTGACTCTCAGACACCCCAGAAATCCTGTTTGCTTTCCCTGTACAGGTGCTCCACGCTCTGCGAGCTGTTAAATCCTGTTGCTATTTGTTGACATGTTTGCCTCTAAACCATGTGCCAATCACGCTGCAGCCTGGATATTTTGAGTGGCGAGTAAGAAAGGCAGAGATAATAAAACCACTTAATTTGAAATTTCTTTGGAGTGGCTTAATAGACGCAGAAGTGGATAGAGTGCGGTTTATATGATATCTCCAAAGTCCAATTTTAAAAAGTCTTTTCCAATTTAGTTGTTTGGTTTGTCAGATGCTCCACGTATAAGGTCAGAGTGAGACAGTGAGTGAGTGTTAAACACACTGATTAAGCTCACGCAGCACTGCAGGGGTCACAGCTGTCAGAGCAGAGGCAGAGGAGACCTTTCTCTGCACACGTTGTCTCTTTTCAAACAGCTCTGCTCCTCCACAGCACAATGAACCATGTTTCTTTCATGTGCATCTGAGAAGTGGTGTGATATTTCCACAGTGGAAGATGGTGTTGTAGTCCAGACCGTATCAACCGAGACCGAGACAAGACCAAGACTGTATATCAAAGAAAAATCACAGCAGAACAGAACCAAATGTCCAGTCCACATCTTTTTCTTTTTTAAAATTAAGTTTACTGTGAAGTAAATGCAACAGCAACCAAAGCTAATTTTCCTAGTGTCTCCAGTCGTCTTCATCCACTCTCTGTGTACAGGGGGCGTGTCACAAAGACTGCATGACACCGGGAAGGCAGCAGCTACCTTCTACTTTACTCACTTATCACAGTAGTGCTGACCTGGTCTTGACCGGTCTTGATCAAAAAACCCGAGTCCACCCAGACCGTGACAAGACCGAGTAAAAATGCCTTCGATTCTGAGACGAGAACAAGACCCTCACATATTATGGAAAATCCACTTTTTAAAGTCTTTTATATGAACTGTTTGGTATTTGGCTGCTTCCAAGTCCACAAATGGCAAATTTACACTGGTACCTACCTGGTTGCATTTACATTGGTGAGGATCGTCCTTCCTCCGGCCTTCCCCGTCAGTCGTGACATCATCTTTTATGCGATTCTTTCTTTTCTGAACGCGCCGTCCAGCTCCCGCTGAATTTTCTCATCGGCGACTAATGACAGAAAGGTTTGCACCTCGTCCTGAGTCCATGGGGCAGGATTTCTATCAGATGCCATTTCTCTTCTTGTTGTTATTTCAAACACGTCTGCACGGTTTAAAAAGATTTAAAAATGGTGTGTTTGGGGGGACAGAATTCTGGATTCTCATATATTGAGATGTAACAGTCGAGCAGACAGCATCTGACTGGGTCTGACAGACACTGCATTAGCCAATCCCTGCAGAGGATCCCACGTGGTCTCCCACAGCGTCGGAAGTGTAGGATCCGCCTTCTTGGATTTCTCCGTTACAAGAGAAGTTTGGCTGCGACATGAGTGCAGCCAAAACTTGGTTTGAGTTGTAAAAACCCACACATGTCGTTACACAGGCTGTAGCCTCACAGCGGAGTGGATTTTTCCTCATTTATGATTCCTTGCGTTGCGCTGGTTTCCTGGTTACAGCGGCGGCGTCCTGACGTCAGTGCAGAGCAACGGAGGGGAGCGTCTTAAAGCGACAGGCACTGAAAACAGACCATAGCTGACAGAGTGTTTTTGAGTTTCACCAAAAAAACTTCACAGACATGTTCTGGAGGTGTATAAGACTTATTTAAACTCCTCTGAAAACCACTATAATATGTCCCCTTTAAAAAGTGGTCTCAAGATCGGTCTCGAAACCAACACTGATCTCGAGTACGACAACATTAGTGGAAGCTATTTTAAACCTGTGTTTGCTTCTTTTTATTCAAACTAACATGATTCAAAAAATCCGATTTCTGGCTGTGAGGCAGACAACTCACCGAGGTCCAGTGCAGCTTGGAGCAGCACTCAGCTCAGCTCTTTTCACCGAGCTCGGCCCCTTAATTACTGTGCAAAGGTCAAGACAGGCAGGCCTGAATATGCTTATCCACCAGCATCTTTGGATGCTGCACAGGTGAGCACTCTGAGCTGACAATCAATCATCGTCCACGTGGGACGGGCCCCTACGCTCCTGCCTGCCACGCTGTCCCCACAAACCTCCATCCTACAGCAATGACTGAGCGAGAAGAGGCGTCAGCACCGAGAAACTGTTTCTCTTGCATTGTGGACTTTGTGATTTATATCAGCATGTTAGCTTGTCACTTGAAAGGGATTATGTTTGCAATCAGGTGACAGCCAACAGATATATGATAATGGAGCAGCATTAGCAGAGAGACACTGTGCTCTGTGGTTTTTACAATAAATTCTGCTCCTGAATAGACTTTTACATTTGTTAACAGTCTGTGGATGTCTCTGGGTCTGTGCCTCTCCCAGGCTTCAGTCTGAATGCTGAATACAGATCGAGAACGTCTTTGTTATCGATGTCAGAGCCTGGTTCAGGGGATGTTACTGTCTCTTCTTCTGTTGTTTGGTCTCCCACCTCGGCTCAGACTTATCTCATCTGCCTTTTGTACAAATATTTATGGTTCTCAGAAAATAAGTCTAAATGATTTTGGTCATGCTGTGACTGAAGTGAAATTTTCACTTACCTTGTGAAATATATGAGGTTTTTCCCTCTTGTGGTGCAACAGCAACACTGTCTTGTTAAAACATCCGCCCATTATAAGCGATGGGGCTTGAAAGATACAGTGCATTTCCTTTACATGGTACCTAATCGCCTTGCCTCAGTTTCCATGACAGAAAACTCCCTCTTCAGTGTAGCTGGTCATCAGGTGGAGGAGGAGGAAGCTGATGAAGTAATCTTCATATTTCTACTGTTGTGGCATCACAGGAAGCAGTTTGAAGATTGTTTCAGCCAAGAAATTAGTTGTTTTTACTTTAAATATGTTGTTAATTCATCAAGTTAGAGCTCAGATGTTTTCTGAGATGTGAGCTCTCGCTACAACCTCCATCAGCTGTTCGGGCGACCAGGCGCTCAAAGTTCACGTTTTTTTCAGCTGATGTGTTTGAATATAATTTTAACGTTGCGCTAAAGCACTGTTATTGTAGATTAACCTGATCTATTTACCGTATTTTCCAAACTATTGAGTGCACCTGTCTGTACGCCGCTTTTGAATTTATTCAAACAGTTTCATGTGGTCCTCTCTAACCAGGTCTGATGTGACGAGGCTAAATGTATCGACGGCCCGGAGCTTGCTAGCTTGTAAAAAGCTAACGAGCTTTGTGCCGTCGATACACGAGCCACACTGGTGTTTAAGCTGCAGGGTTCAAAGCGTCGCAAAAAAGTAGCGGCTTATAGTCCGGAAAATACGGTAGTGGTTTTCCCCACATAGTAGAAACTTGTTATTCTGACTATAACCGTGCAGACTGTTGGCTTGCAAGTACAAATGTTTCTGCGACGATGACGCAGTGATGATTCCGACCAATCAGATTTTAGTACCTGCTCGTACTTTTTGCAGGAGAGGAGGTACTAAAAAAGTCGTACCAGGGACCAAGCTCCAGGTACTTCGTGGTGGTGGAAATGCTCTACAGACCGAGGCGAGGTGATACCATACAGTGGAAATAGTAAACCATCCCTTGAGCTTGTCCAAGCTGATGTCACCCATGGGTTTGTGTATTTGTGTTTTTGAGATGTGAACGTTGCCATGTTGGTTATTTGGAGCCAGAAGTGACCATATTTGTACATGAAGGGAGGAGTGAGGAGGCGGGTCTGACATTGAAACCTGAGGCCACTGCTCAAAAAGGGGAGGGGAAAAATAAAACGGACTCTTAGTGGGGAGGTAGAGAGTGTAATAAAACAGTGCAACACAAGGACATTTTAATTCTGGACACCAACCTCATAAATCTGCAGTAGTAATGTGATGAAGCTTCTGGTTTCATTATTAGTTCTTCATGTAATCGTGTAGATGACACAGTGGTAAACATCAGTGTTGTAGGTTTAACACTGTGTTTTTTTTTAATACTGTAACATTGTACAACCGAGCGGTCTGTGGTGTGTTAACAGACAATATGATGCAAAGGTCAGAGTCTTTGTCAGCAGCTAAGGTCACATCTCTGGAGAGATGTTTTCCAACTAGACAGAATGAACAATACCTCTTCAGGGGGATGTAATGGTGACTCAGTGCTGTGTGCGGACGCCGGCCTCGCTGCATGTAAATGTGAACGCCTCTGTCACCCTGACTGACATTCTGATTCAGCAAGACCTCTGGACTGCATGTGGGATGATGCAGTCAAATCCACACATCACAGTCACAGTCAGGGGTTTCCATTTGCTTCAGCCGAGTGGATTTATAGGTAAAATCACTGCCCTTTATACACACATATTTTATTACAGGCACCTTTTCACAAAATGAATAGACTCATTTAGTGACTAAGTGCAGTGTCACTACTGAATACTGATTGGATCAACCTTTCAGTTAAAAGGACGGCTGATTGCTTTAACTTTTCAGCTAAAATGCCACAAACTTCGAATGATTGTTTTAAAAATGCATCTGAAAAGGCAAACATGACCGAATGCAGCTGTAAGGGATGAAGTTCATACTTTAAACAATGACAGAGGAGTTTGATTTTCAATTTGTGTTCATATGTTAAACTAAATAAAAAGATGCCACTTTACATTTGCCCTGAACTTCACCCCCTGGACATAAAGACGCTATAAATAGACCGAAGCTGAAGCGCACTGTCTGTCTGTCTGAATGGATGTGTGGGGAGACTCACACAGGGTTAACTGACCTGACTGCTGGACTATGATTCACACTCTGCTGGGTTAAGGACCCACATGCAGCGGGAGCAGATCTGCCCTCGGGAGCCGGAGACGCCCACAGTGCACAGACTGTGTACATGCTTATTCCATGAAGCATTTGCATGTGTCACATTGGTTAAAGTCTCACTTGATGAGAGTCTTTCTGGGGATTTTTAATGTAACCCCGCTGCAGCGAGGCGCACACTGATACACACAGACACACACACCCAAAGAGAGGATATTATTCTGTTGTGATGAGCTCACAGTTTTGTTCTCCCTGGAGTGATGAGCTCATGTGATTCACCTGTACGCAGACTCCTCAGTACTTTAAGAGCGGTTATAACATATCGACTACATGACAAACCCTCCGGGGAGACACAGAAACAATGTCTCTCCATTTGAATGCATTGACTTTTTTTTTTTTTTTTTTCCTTGGTGATGTATGAATCCACTGTTTTGTATCAGAGAGGAGCTGGAGAGACAATCACATGTGGGGAGAGGCACTGTTAAAATTAGAGTGATAAATAATGGATGCAGAATTACTGGAAACTGAGCAAATTATGGAAATAAAACCACGTCCCGAACAGGAGAGCGAGAACACAGCGCACGAAGGGAGAGGACCAGGAGGGGGTAATTGTAATTTATGGCGTCCATGCGGCCCACATATCCATTAGGAGCGCCATAACGAATGGCTGGTCCCTGGCAGTGACACTTGGTTTGAGCCTGGGCTGATTGAGTTGTGATCACCCCAGCACGCCGCTGCTGCCAGCAATGCAACACTAACCTTAGCAGATGACATCTAAACGCCACCGTAAATTCACACCCATGCTAAGTGCCCCGAGGCCCTACACCTTCCTCTCTGTGTCTTTCAGTCTTCTTCAGTGATCCTCTGTCATGTGCTTCCCTCTGTGTCCGTCCGTCTGCACCTGCTCCACGATTACTGTTTTTGCCTTTGTCTGTTTGCATTAGCGTCTGGCTCCTGTTAAACGCACCCTGTCACAGTCCAGGGTGTGGCGCTCCGCTCACTCCATCCTCCTGTTTCCTGTGGAAGGTGCTGATATTGAAGATTGATATTTTTCTTTTGCTTTCCTTTCCTGACTGTACATGATACCCAAGGTCAGGTTCCCTCTGCTCCATCCACGTCATTACAGCAGCACTGCTATAATTATCAGCCTGCACAGCTAACCTCTATTTATGCTCATACTGGGTGGTAGAGGATAAATAAACAGCATATGATGCACTCTGCTGTGCACTGATCTAGTTATTTCTCCAGCTTGTGAATTTAACAAATCTGGTTTTTTTTAATGGTTAGTAAGACGATTAAATCTATTTGAGCTCTCCAGAAATTATATTCATGTTGGACAGGTTTGCATCTCAAAATATACATCCAACGCCAATATTCAGATGTCATCACAGGAAGTGGTGCTACCTTGATGTAGTAGTGGTGGTGGGGGATGTGGAGGTGATGTGTTGTGTCCTCACAAAGACCTGCAATCAGTGGTCTTTACCTCAACCAGTGTGGTGATGTTTGTGTCTGTGCTGGTTTGTTTGTGTCTGTTAGTAACATTTCATAATAACTACAGATCTGATGGTTAGAAAGTCTTTTTTAAAAGATGGTTCAATCCAAGATCGCAACAGTCTCTAGCATCAGTACAGCCGGATCGTGTCTTGTCAGAGGTTTGTATTCGCTGAGTACTTTCTAGTTCATTTTGCAAAAGTAAAAAGAGGACGTTGCCCAAAAGTAAGACCTTTGACCTGTCAAAATAAAATGCAATTCACTGAAAAAATAAAAAATCCCACTCTTTTACTTGGTGTTTCTCAGGTAGGTTGTGAATGTGAATGTAGGCTGTCTGGGTTGTTTCTGTGCCACTCAGACTGTACACAGAGTGAACAACATGACATCACAAGTTGGTTTGTAGATTTTGAAACCAGGAGTTTGGCATTTCAAAGCCGCCATGTTGTTTTTTGGAAGAAGTGACCACATCTGATATGAAGGGAGGGGAGAGGAGACAGGTCTGACCTTTGTGTATGAGACTCGACACTAGATCCAGTCTCCTTGGAGATAATCAAACAAACTATGCTCTTAAGTCTTCCTCTTTTCGAAACTTAATGATGAAATGATTTCCAGATGGACCAGACCTCTGAGAAGAAGAGTTGACTTTAGCTGATGACATCACAATGACTTGTAAAAATGTATTGATTGAATATTCAATGATTTTTGAATTGCAGTCAATTGGAGCCAGCATCTAGTGGCTGTTGGCGGTATCGCACATTTTTTTATATAAAGTCTTGACCACATGATGTTGATATCAGGAATACCAAGAATTTGCAAGTATGTAACAGTTTACATTCATAAAAACATATCCACCCGTGTGGAGATATTGAATTTATGAGTTGCTAATTGGGGTTGTCAACTTACAAGATCTTCAACTGACATTGTTTTGTTTATTATTCAAACAGATTTAATTATTTTTGGTCAGCAGCAGCAGAGCGTCTGTGTCAAATGGAAATGAGATTAGCTGCTCCTGTACCTTCCTTGCATCTGATTAATTAGGATTAAAAATAAATAAAAATAACATTCATCCTTTCCACCTAAAAAAAAAACTGGTGTTCCCACATTGTTGGATGAGACGCTTTATATTTCTACTTCAAATATATTCTTATCCCGTGAAGCTGAGAAATTCAACCATTTCAAATATTTTGAGCTCATGATGTTCACTTGGCTCCCGCTGGATTTGGACATAAATGTCAAGGACTATCTTTCATCCTGTTCAGTGGCATTCAGTGACAGAGCAGTGTGAGAGCAGGGAGCCGCTCTCCCCCGCTCTGTCTGCCTCTTGTTTTATTTGTGTAATATGTGTTTTGGCCTTGGTCCAGAGCAGAGAAGTGCAGCAATAATAAGATTATGAGTGAGGCCAAACTTCATCACCTGTCTGCTGCAGTGCCAGGGGAGATAAATTGATGAGGTGATATATGGTTTGATATGACACGGGGAGCATGGTTGTATTTGAGAAAATGACATTAATCCTGTTTATTAGTGGGACAGAAGCAAATTGTGCATAACAATGCTAGACCTTTTGTTTTAGCTACAAGGATCCTGTGGCTCCTGTATTTTGTGCTTTACTGTTGTCGTGTCTGATTAATTTACCTTGAAATAATTTACTGGATAGTTTTTTTTTTCTGTCTCATCAATGCTGCTCTGTTCTCACAAAGATAAATAAAGTAATTTCAACTTATAAAGGGGGCAGCAGGAACTATTTTATAACTTTTCTCATCTAAAACTAATCAACACAATAAAATAAATGAAAAATGAATGAAAGAGTAATTTAAACAAAAGTCATAAAAAGAGGAAATATGAACACGAGAACACAAACCTCCACCACACAAATATATCTTGCACTTCACAGTGAATATAGTGTCATTACGGTAATTTCACTGGCACCTCTCGCAGAAGTCAGCAAATCAGCTGATTTACTATATACTACGTGTTGTAAGAGTGTAATAGCAGTAACAGTGAAACAAGAATAGCAAAAAAACACAAAAAAAACGATTTTGATTTTAGAGGTTTAGTGAACAAAATCACTGCAACTGCACATGAATGTTAGATTTTTCAGGTTGATTTTGAAATTAAAATAAGCATAAAAAGTCCAGGTGGAAACTTGGAGGCTCAGGTGGTAAAGGGTTAATTAAAAAATCAAGATCTGTACAGTTGTTTTTTTGTAAACAGACGGACAGAAACAGTGTGTGAAAGGTGTAAACATAACCTCCTTGGTGGAAATATACAAGATTCACTGTATGTGGTGCAGTGATGTAACTCTGTCACGGTATAAGACTCAGGGTTTGAACCTGCAGGTCGTCTGAGGCCTTTCTGTGGAGTTTGCATGTTCTCCTGTGCATGCATGGAGGCTGTAGCTTCCTATAAACTCAGCTAACTTAACTTCTAGGTGTGAGCATGCAAACAGTATTTCTGCAAAAATCTGCCTGTAATACATTCCCCCCCCCAGCCTCTTAACCCTGAACCCTTTGTTAATTAATCTTAGCAGAAATGTCAGAGTAAGGACATAAATCCTGACAAATACAAGTCCCAAAAATATATATTTTATTTTACTGCTTCTTATCAGGGATTTGGTGCAGATGTGATTAAAGCACCAGGACAGTGTGAGCTCAAAATAAACTGCAAGTTAAACATGTTAAACCACGTGACTCATTTACATATTTTAATGGAGGAATTTCATGAACAGCAACAGTTTGTGGTGAGATTTTGTTCAACAATCAAAAACATGTAATTTGATTGTTCTTACAGTCACATAAAAACCTCCACAGTGGGACTTTAAAGGATAAAAACCACCATGTCTGTGTGTTTTACTCGTCCCTGTTGCATGTGTTTGTTCCTCCTCAGCGTGCACCTTCCAGTAGCTTAGGCCGACTCGATACAGTAAGTAAATACAACGATCTGCCAAAAACAATTACCTGATTTTCAGATCCCGCTCATCCACCGAGCTGACTTCGCCTTTGAGCAGAAAGTAAGCTGACATGTGAATTTGCATGTGAGCAGGGTTCCTTGCTGGTAGAGTGGAGGGTGCAGCGATTCCTCGACCCTGTCAGAGCGAGGCTTTGTTTGTATGTGTGTGTGTGTCAGGACCTATCGGTGCGTTGTGGCTCTGAAGAATGCACAATGTTTCCTCTATTTAAGTGTAGGACTGGATGGCTTAGCTGGAAGAAGAGATAAATAGGAGAGGAAAGGTGGGAGAGAGTCTCTGGGAAGGAGGAGGAAAACATAACAGAGGAACGTTAACATTTCCAGAGACGAAACAAGGAGATTAACTGGTGAGAAAAAAATGTCCTTCACCACAATCAGGAGTTTTATTTATGAATATCAGGTCTTGTTTTCCCACAAAGCTCCTCATCCATACAGAACAGCTTTGGTGTAAAATCAGATATGTGTGCATTTATATACAGGACTTATCTGGAGCTTTGAAGAACGTGGTTGTTTATTTACATACATGTTCCCGTCTGCTCCACCATGATATGTCACTCCTGAAAGACTCATTTATATTCTTATGTGGAGTCCATTTCTACTTGTGCTGCAAACAAGATGTTTAGTGTTAAATTGTCACAGTGCTGTGCTGACAAAGCTGTTTTAATGCATTTTTTAGGAAAGCGTTGTGGATTAATTTCTAATTGAGCAGGACACGCCGCTCTCCACCACCAACCTCAGGAGCGAGGCCAATCTCTCTTTGCCCTTAATCACCTTTCTACCTCCAAACCACCATATTCTTTTCTTTTGGTCATTCATTTTGTGGGAGTTCACTCTCGCCCACCGCGGCAAAAAATCAATACAGTCCAAGCTGAGCTCAGTGGGTGGACAGAAAAAGGCTGTTTCTCGCTGTTTTCTTTTTCACTGACCGCAGAAGATGACGAGGAAAAGTGTCAGCGCTGCAGCCCAAAATGAACCATACATCCACCTTGTTGTTAATCTTTTCAGAAATATTTCAACCTTTTCAAAATCCATCACAACCCGGCCAACCACGTAACAAGGAAAGAGAGAGAGAAAAAAAACTCATTAGGGACTGAAGTGAGATGCTCTCGCATGGTGTGCAGCCAATTACCTGCTAAACCTGATGTTGTCTCTGCAGAGACAGCGACCACTGAAGAAAATAAAGCAAACACTGCAGCAGATGAAGAAAAAGACAAAATATCAAAGCATCTTCACATCATGTGAACAATTCAGTCCCATCAGTCCACTCCGAGGTTGCATGTTAGTATTTAGCTGTAAAATGTTCACTGAAACATGCTCTCATTAAGCGTGACCTCTGTCACAGTGAAGCCCAGTGGTGAGTGTGTTGTGTTGTAATGAGAGCTGGCTGTGGGCTGAGCACGAGGAGAGGGAAAGATCAGGACACTGTGTCTAAGACACAAAGGGGAGAGGACTGAGGTTTCTACATCACAGCAGAGATACACTCTGTTCTGTGTATTAGTTATAATGTGCAGGTGATTAGTCCAGCACATCAGCAACTCTCCTGATAATCAATTCATGAATCCTGTCATTGGCTGATCCTGCTCCTCCATCCATCAAGAAATAGACGTACAAAATATTCTATCCAAAGAGTGTGATGGACGGTTACCAAAAACCCTCAAGAGGCTTAACTAGCAGCAACCTCCAGAAAAAACTTTATTAATCAACAAAATTTACAATATGAAGACAGAGGGGAAAATACATTTTCCATACAAATAGTACTAGCTCAAAGCAAACTCAGCACAACAACCCAAAAATTGATCAACCGAGGATATAATTTCTAAATGAATCTATATTAAAATTACTGACTTGCTCTTATAAATATTTGCAAAAGTTATTTAGGAATGTAACTCCCAAATTCATGGTAAAATTAGGGATATTTCAAATGCACAAAGAGTAGACATGTGGTAAAATGCTCTGTACAGCTGAAGAAATAAGAAAATTAGTTAATTTTTTAAAAATAATATAATTATTGCTCTAACTACGAAAGCCCTAAAAGGACGTGGCTAACTATATTTTTATTTTCTCCGTTTTCCCGTGATAACGAGATAATTTCAGTGGTTTTCGAGTTATTTTTCTCCTTATCTCGAGAAAATTACTTTCGTTTTTGCGAGAAAACAAGATAATTTTCTGGTGATGTAGAAATCAAAACCAAAGTCTGATTACTGTCTTGATCCGGACCACGACGTCCCACGCTGCTGCTGCACAGTGAGCTCTACTTCTGTTTGTTTGTGCTCATCATGGTTTGGAGTTATGATCATTTGATGTTACTGTGATGGAGTCGTCAGAAAATTACCTCGTTATCAACGTTCTTGAGATAACGAGATAATCTATCCTTTCATCTTTGGAAAAAAAATAACTTTATTTTCCTCCTTATCTCGAGATAATGAGGAAAATAGCTCAAGGCCTCAAGAAAACCGCTGTAATTATCTCGTTATCACGGGAAAACGGAGAAAATAAAAATATAGTTAACCTTGTCCTTTTCGGGCTTCCGTATCTAACAGAGTGTGAGCACAGATAATAGATCGACCTGCCTTGTTCAACCCTTACAACCCTGAAGAAGAAGAAGAAGAAGAAGAAGGAGAAGATCCAGCCTGAACCCTCAATCATTTGTTGTCCTTTAACATCCTGATTATGCCTCAAATACAGAATTGGGTCATTTTTTGGTTTTGTCCCTGATTTCCACAGCTGTGTTTTACTGGGCTGCAGCAGGTAATAGGATATGAGCAACCGGGCTTCAGGAGGTGGTGGAGGATGGAGAGAGTCAAGGTTGCCTCGGTGCAGTGTCAGGACCCTGATTGCAGCAGACAGGCTATCTCGATGTGCCCCTCAACCCAACCTGATCTGTGATTGGTTGGGACTGGCTGTGTGGCTGCTGCAGATGGGGGTCATCCTCCTCTAGTTGTCACCAGGATCACAAGCATCCCCAGGAAGATACATACACAGTGGGCCTCGTGCAAGAAGATATTAAGTATTTGTTCATATTCACTCAGCTTTTCCTATTTTTGCACATCGTTACAGATCACCAGTCTATCACAGGATGTGATCAGGAACCTTCTTACCAAAATAAGACTGATGATTGTTCAAGGTTCAGGAATACATGAGAAATTTAAGGGAATGCTGGAGGCCCTATGAGAGGAGGAGGAGGAGGAGAGATCAGTGAATTGCAATGATAACATATTTTCCTGTAATTAAAGTATAAATACAGACACAAATCAGTTTTGTCCTGAAGCAGACACGGATGTATTATCGAACATTAGTAAGATTCAAGACACCAAAAACAGGGCGTCGTCCACAAAACACGACCAGGAAGTGTTCAGAGAGCACAAACCTCCACCAAGGTGTGATCCAGCTGATCACTGTTGCCTTCTTGTGATTAAACAGCAGGAGTATTTTGTTTGTATTGGCTCATTATAGCAGATTCTGTCATTTTCAGATTAATGATCCTAAACTCTTCATTTAATAATTTCCTCTTTGGGTAAATCTGTCTCTCCCTAGAAAAACATTCAGATCTGTTCAGTAGTTTTTCAGTCATGTTGCAACAAACAGGTGAAAACATGATGGTGGTGATGAAGTGAATCAAGGACATTTTCAATGGAGAACATCAAAGCTGTTGGTGGTTGATCGAACAACTTGTTGGTCTATATGTACACCTATGAGATGAAGCCTGACGTCCAGTAACTGGTCCACATAAATGACGAGGATATAAAAGAGCGTGTAGAGACCAAACGGAGCAGAACGTTCAGTCACTGTCGTCTGAAGTAAGAACTGAGAGAGTTCACACAAAGGAAGGATGAAAGCTCTTCATGAGACAAAAGGGAAGGGTCAGTGAAAATGATATTTGTGGTATTAAAGGTACAGCGCTGTGACAGAAAGAGGAATGGAGAGAAGCAGCAGAGAAATGTCCCGGCTCATTGTTATTAATAGCCCTTTGTCATATTAGTAATTAACATTGCGATTGTGGTCCATTCATCTTCTTTAATGCATTTTGGAATCGTCAGAAGGTACCGAAGATTTCATTTTTGTACTAATGCATTGTGGCCTCTTTCTTTCTTTCTTTCTTTCTTTCTTTCTGATAAATAAGTGTCACGTTTCCTCCTCCTCTAACCTTGGAGAACCTTCTCAGCCTGTCCTCCTGAGTCCACAGTCGTCCTTGGTGCTGGACGTCCCCATCACCCATCTCCACAAGCATAAACCTCCAATGAAAACTGTAAAACTTAAGGTTATATGTAAATGACAGCATTATAAGGTCACTCTCATGAAGAACAGAGTCTCACGTGTTTTTAATGTTGAGCAGAAATCAGCTGAATTAGATCAGTAGTGTAATTATCAAGCTTTACTCTATCAAGACAGCTTTTATGTGCATGTCACACGACGCACACTGCACGGTGTTTAAGCTCCAACATTTCTCCAATCATGTTGTTGTGCGGCTCTCGAGCTGCAAAGTGCTCTTATTTTAAAACGCAGTCTGAAATTTGTGCCAGGAGCAGACAGCGAGCGTATATCATTTCAATAAATCTGAGTGAAGGAGACAAATTCACAGCTCTCTATCACAACCGTGATGGATAAAGAGGAGGAGGCAGAGAGCACTCAGAGGTCTGTCTGCAGGAACTCTAACTCACCGGCTGTCTGTGGTGTTGGTGTGGTGATGCTGTGGGAGGAGACGCTCACACACACACACACAGACCGGGCCAGTGCAAACGTACACACACTCACACACAGTTGCGTGGATATTTATGCCGACGAGGCGTGCATGTTGTACAGTAAATGCCTTGTTAAGCACATACCCAGCACACACACACACACACACCAAGCACAGTCAGTTTGGAGGATGGCTGGGACTCCTCTGGTTGGCTATTCCTCATGGCTCAGGATGTCAGTGTCTGGGAACGATGCTCAGCAAGAAACTTAGAAATGTACTAAATTATTCATGGAAAATAACCCTCTGACAATGTAATTACATTACTTAAATAGTAACCATAGAGTACTCAGAGATGGGGTTGGGTACTGAAATCCAAGTAGGAACTGAATTAAATTTAGTGAGTACCGGGTACCCATACAAAAATTATAATTTTGGTTCCACTTACTAGTTCCTAGATGTGCACATTTTACACAGCGGCTGCAAACTGACTTTAGATATCTGCCAGGACCTGTCTGTTACGTATCTAACACATCACCTGACACCGCATGGCAACAGGAAATGGACAGGGAAAGTGGTCAAAAGTTACCCCTTTTCCACCGAGCTGGTGCCAGTGCTAGTTCGGGACCAGTTCCTTAACCCCAGTTTGTTGTATTTTCACCACCGTGAGAACCGGCTCCAGCTGCTAAAACTGGGGCTAAGTCTGGCCCCACTTCCTTGCTGGACCAGAGCTCAGCACCGACTAAGCAGCAACTACACCAGGAGCTGGAGGAGCGACGGTGGAAACACAACTAGTGATAGTAGAAGAGTAGAGTAATGAAAATACAGTTTTGCACGGGCACAAAGTCTGAACGCTGTCTTATTCCTTAACCCAGTTTTTATGAACTAACAGAGACAAACTAAGAATGTAGGTGGATCTCATCTTCTGATTGGTTGAGCTGGTCCTCCTGTAGATCACGTTCCAATCACTTCTGGATCCCGTCTCAGCCTCATCTGACTCCACTCTGTGTGGGAAAAATTAGGCAACTACGCCGTGCTTATCTGAGTTAGACACAACTTGGTGTGCTAGTCACATCCAGCACGCATTCAGTGTTTCTCACCCTGAGAAACCATCTCTGCTCTCAGCCATTAAACAAAATAAGGCCATATATGGTCATGCATCTGCTACAGTTATGCTCTAGTACTTTTCCACTCTTAGTATATGTGAATATGTCTATAATGAATACAGTGAATAAAATAAATAAAACCTTTCACCGTGAAGGACATTGTGATTTCCCAAAACTGAATAAATACCACACGTAGCAATGCAAAACTGCTTTGTTAACTCAATCATGTTGTAACTAGAATATCCGCTGAAAACAATAATTTTTTCATGGACTGATAGTAACAGGGTAACAGTAGTTTGTTAACAGCAGCTAGCCTGCTAGCGGCTGGTTGTTGTGAACCGGCTACCTATGCAGTGACGTACTGACCTTTTACGTGACATGGCCCCAACTTGGCTCCTTGCCAGTGGAAAAGCAAACCGGTTCATACGAGAAACGGGATCTGAACCAACTAACCACCAGGACTAGCACCAGCCCAGAACTAGCAGCGGTTCTTGTTCGGTGTTTTAAAAAAAAAAAAAAAAGGTTTCATTTTAGTAGCGAGAGCAGCGAACGTAGAAAATGCAACACGTGGAAAATTATTATGTTAAATATAAATTTGGCTTCCTGTTTGTTGTTTTCGAATCGAAATAAGGAATCGTTAGGAACCGGAATCGATAAACAGAAAGGAAATGAGAATCGGATTCATAAAAATCCTAACGATCCCCATCCCTACTCAGATAACTCTGCCATGGCACAGTTTCCATACATGCATCAGATTGTAGATGATCATCCCGCAGGTTGTGGTGGATCTGTGAAGCTCACCAAACGCAAAGTGAATTTTCACCTGGTCTGATTTTGGAGATTTTTGTCATCTCTCAACAACCAGTGAACAAGGTTGCAAACATGAAAACATGGCTGCCTCTTACCTGTTGTTGATGCCCCAGAAATGGTGAGAAGCCGTCTCCTGTATCCCAGCACAGAGTCACAGTCATGTCACAAAGATCTGCACGGCTGCACTCAGTGGTGATAAGCTGGTCGTCCATTTCTGCTCCTCAGTGACGGCGTCAGTGCTGATTGTTTTTCACGATTCTGCACAAGAAGCAAATGTTTCACTCAAGTTCAAACTTTATTGACTCACCTGCAGGAAATTCATGTTTACTTGTTTACTTGTTGCTGTGGAAGAAATTCATTTTGGTGTGAACACAGCTTCACAATATCCACTACGATATGACAAAGCTATGTAAATCATCTTATTATAACTGACAGGGATTCTTTATGACATGATCCAATCCTGTGTTGTTGCCCAAAATCTCATCAAATGTTTTCCTATATCTCTTTCACTCTCAAGCAAAAAAATCATCGACTTATGCCCATAACTTTTTCCAACAGACAAATAACCAATCTTTCTGTTATTGCATCAGACTTATTGATTGAATTGTTATGTTATTTGTGGCAGTTCTCTCTCTCCAAAGACACACGTGATATTTGCTTTTAACATGTGTGGAAATAGAAAAGTTGGAGTTTAGAAACAGTTCATCATCAGTTATTTCTTGGCTTGAAGCTTAAAAGCAAAAACACAACAAAGAAAAAATGATGAAGACGAGGGGCTGAGTGATCATAGCTCTGCTGTTATGTAACTGGAAAGTAACAATTTGACATCCAGCAAGTTTATTTTGTCTAATTTCTTTAACTGCAATTCTTAATTTTTCTTATTTTCAGACTTGTAGGTACAAAGAGATATTACTTTCTACATGTTTGTTGAAGCCAATGATGTAATAATAATATATAAAAATACATTATTACATTATTAGCCAAAAAGTTCTTACATTATCAGTTCAGGACTTTGATTACGTTGTTGACCAGTTATTATGTTATTGGTCTATTACATTTCAAAAAGAGCAAATTTATTACATTATCAGCTGTTATTACATTATTGGCTTTAACAGTTGTTTCAGTCATTATCTGCAGCCTTCCTCAGGAGCCTCAGCTGATCACTGTGACGTGCCTCTTACCAGCTGCTTTTCCCAGGTGTGGTCAACCTGAGAGGTTTGACAGGTCTGTCAGGTTGACCACGCCCCCCGCCGCCCGGTGGTCTCTGGAGGAGTGTGTCCCAGGTGTTCCTTGTTGATCCATCACTTGTATTTATTGTTCTCTGATCTGAGTGTTTGTGCATTGGCCCAGTCCAGGACGTGGTTTTCCTTCTGCAGAGGTCCAATTTGGCTGATTTCAGGGTTTTCTTGTGAGACGCCCTGCTGTTTCTTTTTTGTTTTCCTTTTTCCTTATGCTTCCTGTTTCTCCGATATATATATATATATGTGTGTGTACATGATTTATTTACATGGTATTTCATATATTACAGTGCATTTCTTGTCCTTTTCTCTCTTATGTTTTGGGTGAACTAGCAGCTGTCGGAGTTTGCTGAATGGTTTCATGGCCGTGTTTATGTTGTGTTTGAACGACCAAAGAAAACACGTTTAAATGTGCACTCAGCCGTAAAAGAGTAGAAAACACACTCGTGCAGTCTCCACACACCTGGCTGCTGCGTGAGGCGGGTGTGGATATCAGATCGGTTTTGAAAAGTTACAGTCAGTTTGTCCTGATCTGTGATTGGGAAGGCGTCATATTAGGAGAATACAAAGAGATGCAGTTGTTATCAGTGAGCAGATCGAACATAATGGCAAAATAACATCCACCAAGTAAAAACTAAGTGTCATTAGTAGACTAACTGTAATGTGCTTCAAATTATGATCCCAACAGAACTAATTGATGACAAAGTAATTACAGTACTTCCACTGCTTAGCACTCTGGGAAAAGGGTTTTATGGTACTGCTTAACTCAAAGCGCTTGTTAGCTTCTTATAGTCATGTAGATAATAAGAAGAACATTAAATTTACAATAAATAAAAGCAGGAATGTGTGTGTGAGCACAGACGTAGGTGCTGAAGATACTGAGGACCAACAAAAGGTCTTCACTTTGCATTTCCTCCTTAATGCGTTATGATGTGATATTATATCTCCCATTGCCTAGCAACACAAACATCACCAGAGGTAATCATGTCAGTCCAATTCATTGACTCCTCACAATGATTCACCAATAAGTGGCATGTTACGACTCGGCTTTAGGGGAAAATGGATATCAAGAAAATTAAACCGGGTCCCAGGGGCGCGCAGGCCCGTGATAAACGAATGGAAATCAATTGGGGGCTTTCTCATTAAAGCGATAATCAAGTATGTCTGCTGAAGTCGCATTGATTGGAAAAGTGTTTGAGTGACAGCCATGCTAACCACAGGGGCAGTTCACGATGAGTCATGGCGAGTGGGACTTTTGAAGCATCCTCCGTGTCACTTGTCATATTCTGGCTTCTCGCTTTGATCCGGAGGGACGCCGCGGGTCACAAGTCGTGCCACTGTCGAGATGATCCATGAGGTGATGACTGGGTTCACACACTTTGTTACTGCGCTGTGTTTTTATTGTAAGTTATATGGTGGAGAGGAAGAGGTTTACTAACTTGTTTTAATAAAGATGATGATGAAGATGATGCACTGACATGTGATCACCCTCCCTCCTCCTCCTTGTGCTCATATTTCTCTGTATCTGTTGCCACGCCGACTCCAGCCTTTCCGGCGTTTTCCTCCCTCCATCTGCATCGCAGCTTCAGGCCACCGATCCCTCCGCCCACGGTTTACTGAGATGCTGCTGCCGCCCACCTATGGCAACACTTTCCCTCAGTAAGTTATTAAACACAGCTCCCCCCAGTCATGACAATATTGGCTCATCACCTGTGTGCGCGCTTTCATTTCACTTTCATAAAACTAAACAGTATTCCCCGTGGTGAGGAAAATATTTGTTCACCTTTGTGGAGGATAGTGTGTGTGTGTGTGTGTGTGTATTTGTGCATGTGTTTGTTTGTGTAGTGTCATTGCCCACCGGTCATCCAAACTGACCTGTGGGTGCAAATAAATGGAGGAATGAAGCAATGTAAAGGCACAGCGGTGACTCGAGGGAAAAGGGGAGCATCGCACAGAAATGTCACCGTGTGAAACAGCAGCAAACACAAAGATCTATAATTTTTTTTTTCGATCTTCATCCTGTGAGGAGCTGTTTAAAAATGCACTTGGCATCGGACCAAAACACAAGACAAACATCCTTCTATTTTCGGCAGAAGCACATTAACAAGCCGTGAGCTGTGTCAGTGTCTGAGCCTCGGCGGTGAACAATAGCGTTTATCGAAGCGAACCTAAATGTTCCCCTCTCAGCCAAGTGAAGCCAGACTGCAGTCTGCCATTGATTTCTCATCCTGGATAGTGACTAACTACCTGAAGGCTGATGTTATTGCTGAGTGAGGGTGTAAAGTTTGCACTAAACTGTTGCTGTTTGAATTGAGCAGCTTACAATTTACCGACTTGGCAGAAGGTTTGTTTCCTGAGTTCGTCCTCCTTGTGTTTTTCTGTTGGGGAATGGACATGCATTTGTTTCTGTTGTGGTCAGACATTATAATGGGCTAAATAAAATCCTGAGTCATTAGAAAGAGTGAGGGGAAAAATCAGGCTAGATAATAATGATATGTCAGGTAATATGTGCAGCAGACTGGTTTGTTACACCTTTGAAATGTCAGCAGAAAAGTACAGGTGTAAATATATAAACAGTAATCGGCTGCATTCCATTTAGTTGCTTCAGTTTCTCACCCAGCTACAGCTTGGAGGTGTTTCCACTTGATGACATGATGCTGTATTAAAATTTCAGGTTACAAATACTTCTTTAAAATTTTACAATATAACACTTGCACCTGTAAAGTAGTATTTTTTTTATTATTTTTTTTTACAGGGAGTTCTTGCCAATATAAAATCTATGGCATAATAGATCAAGCATGTGGACAGTACCTGGTGGAGGACAGTGGTGTTGTTAAAATAAATTAGATTTGTATTTTGTTTGTGTGTGAGAAATCTGTGTCGGCTTTTGATTGTTGTTGTGTTTGTTCATCTAAATTATACCCGGTATCCAGTGCAGAGTCATGGCAGGGCTGGAGCCCATCCAAGCTGGCAATAGGTGAGAAGTGAGGGGCACTGATCGCCAGGTCATCACAGAGCTAACGTAGACACAAAACAACCATGCGCTCTCACACCTATGGCCAGTTTATAATCAGCAGTTTACCTAACGAGCAGGTCTGTGGTCTGTGGGATGAAGCCAGAGGACCCCACACAGGACCAGAGAGACCAGGCCAGCTCCAGACTTCAACCTGGACCTGCTTGTTGTGCTACCCACTGCCACTGAAAGAGACACTGAACACAACACATACTCAGTAATCAGTTGGTGCATACAGTGGTAATACACAACAATAAATAATGCAATAATAACTCCTCTGTACCAACACTTTGTCTTGTCTGGACGACACAAGTGTGATGTCACCCATTGGTTTGTGGACATGCATTTTGAAGCCATTTAAACTGTTGGTTGTTTGGAGCCAGAAGTGACCATATTTGGAGATGATCTAAAGAGTGAGGAGGCGGGTCTGACCCTTGAACCTGAGATCACTGCCTAATGGGTATGAGACTGGACTTCAATGTCTCATTGGGGACCTGAGTTGTCCATTAAGCTAACCACGCCCCTTTTGAAGTTTGATAGCTATTTGATTAAGATTTATTTTTCCCAGATCATTCATAAGAACAATTAACTTTAGCTAATGTAGTGACTGAGTATTTCATGAGTGAAAATGATGATTATTGAATGGAAGTCAATTGGAGCCAGAGTTTTTTGGAGCCAGCCTCCAGTGGCCGTGGAGTGTATTGCACTTTTTTTACTCACTTTTTTACGCTTCATTTTTTAGCCCTATTTGCTTCGTCCATTTCTATAAACAGTTTATGGTTACTGTGGTAGTTTTGTTTCTGGTAAAGTACTGGAATACTTCACATGTAAAGAAATTGTACTATAACAAGACACTACAGCAGGGGTGTCCACCTGATTCAAATGATCAGCTCATCATCAAGCTCTGCAGAAGCCTGATAACGATCCTTATCATTTGAATCAGG